>JAWZTI010000786.1:0-20683 GCA_039880955.1 Chlamydomonas urium
CCTAGCCCCGCGCCCTCCCCCTCCAGCGCCAGGCCTTTGAGGAAGTCCTCGTAAAGCGCCTCCTCCGCAGCAGCCTGCTCCTCGTTGTGCACAAACTCTTCGTTCAGCGCACGCTCTAAGGCCTCCAAGGGGACGTCACGCAGTGACACATGGGCACGCGTACGCCGACTGATGCCCCCGACCTCCTGCTGCACCTGCGCGGCCCCGGGCACGCCGCCGCCGCCGCCCCAGGGCTGCAGCTGCAGCTGTTGCTCAATGTTGATCTGTTGTTGCAGGTGTTGCAGGTGTTGTTGCGCAACAGCCTCGTAACTGCCAGCAGCCCAGGCGGCGGCTTCTGCCATGAGCAGCCCGCTGGAGTCCACACCACTCCCCAGGGTTGCCACCTGCACCCCTGCCTCCTCTGCTGCAGCAGCTGCCGCCGCTGCTGCTGCCCCTGTTGCCGCTGCTGCCGCAGCAGCTGCGGCCGCCTCCATGATGTTCTGTCCTGAGCCGGTGCTGCCGGACAGCTGTTGCAGCTGCTGTTGCGCAACACCGGCAACAGCCGCGACCTCAGCGTCCGTCATCAGGGTGTCCTGGCAGGGGGCAGGCGAGTGCAGGGCAGGACAATAAGGATGCAAAGGCTCTGACAGGCAAATGTGATAAGGATCAGGAAAGGGAGCAAAGCAGGACCTCATGGTTGTGCTGCCACACCCGCGCTTTGCCTGGCGCATCGATGAAGGATTCAACACTGCTTGATTGTACTGGAGGTGAGGAGCTCACTTGCGTTTACACACCTGGCCATGCTCTGCAGCCGCTGCTGCCTGCTCCAAAGCCAGCTGCTGCTGATGCTGCTGATGCTGTGCCGGTTGCGCGGTGCTGGGCCCGAAGTGCACGTTGCGGGTGTGAAGCGCCACGCCTGCCTGTGTATGCGCCTGTGCCTGCGCTGCCTGCACACATATGAGGGCCACAGTATGAGGCAGCAGTCTGGATGCAATGGAAGGTACATTGTAGCTGTGTGCAAAGAATTCTGACAGGCTCATCAGCAATGGCAGCGCGGCAGCATCGGCATCGGTCGCAGCAGCAGCAGCAGCAGCAGCAGCAGCAGCAGCCAGAATGAGAGGCAGCAGCAGCAGCACTAGCAGCAGCAGCAGCGGCAGCAGGGGCAGCTGTGGCAGACACCGGCAAGTTTGCTCACCTGTTCCGCCGCAGTTGCATGGCTGTCATGCGCTGCTGCCGTAACTTGCTGACCACTGAAGGCTGCCGTAGCCTCTGTCCCTGGCTCCTGCGTCAGCCCCTCCTCCCCCTCCTCCGCCTCATCCTCGTCCTCATCATCCTCCTCGCCCTCCTCGTCATCGCTGCTGCTGCTCTCGCCGCCTTCTGCAGTCCTGTCAACGTACTCCTCCCCCTCCCCTGCCTCTTCCCCGTCCACTGCCTCATCTTCCTCCTCATCTTCTCCTTCCTCAATCGAGGATGCATCCGAGTCGGTCAACATCGAAGAGTCAGAGGATGAGTCAGGGAGGATTTCCTCCTGAAAGCCCTCGTCCTCTCCTTCCCTGCCTTCCCCCGGCTCCAGCACGTGTGCACATGCATCTTCTGCAGCATGGAAAGGGGCGCAGCACGCATGGCATGGTCATAGAGGCCTGCTGATCCACCTGGCCCCGACTGCTGATCCGTGGGCAGTCGGACGCGCTGCGCAGCATGCTGCGCATTAGCCACTGCTTCACCGACCTGACTCGTCAGCGGTGCTGGGGGTACGCTGCTGTTCATGCTGCGCTCGCGAAACCCCTGCCTCCCGCTCTTCCTCGGTGTCGCTATCCGGCAGAGTTTCCACTACAAATCTTTCTCCCGCCATGACTCGGCACAGAGCCTGAAGTGCGCCAGGCCCTGGCTGGCCCAAACATTTCCCTGGGAGTTCGAACGTTGTCCAAAGTGTGGGAAGGGGAATCGTTGCGGCTCCGCGCTCAGCGCTGGTACTTTCCCCTTTGTGCATCCCCCTTCACCCCAAACCGGCACCATGGCCGACGAGCGCAGCTACATCATGATCAAGGTTCGCTGCCTTGGCTTGCGCTCATGCACAAGTTGCACGCATGGCGCATTCTTCTGACGCTGTGTCGTCTCTATCCCCTTGTTTACATGCTACGCCGCGCAATCGCAGCCCGATGGCGTCCAGGTGCGTTCTTGGGAAGGGTGCACCTGCGGCTCTGGCGGCCGCCTGACCACTAGCAACCTGCCCAGCACGGTCCAGCGCCTCACACCCACCTGCACGCATGTCCTGCTGCTGCGCAGCGTGGCCTGGTGGGCGAGATCATCTCCCGCTTTGAGAAGCGCGGCTTCCAGCTGCGTGCCCTCAAGGTCATCAACGTCACCGCCGACCTGGCCGAGAAGCACTACGCCGACCTGTCCTCCAAGCCTTTCTTCCGCGGGCTGGTGAGTAGCAGCGGCGTCATGCAACAAACCAAGTGCAACAGCTGCTGGTTCCCACCTGCCATGCAGGCAGCGCCCTCAACTGCTGCCACTCACAGTACATATGTGATGTGACTGTACTTGCAGGTTGAGTACATTTGCTCCGGCCCCGTGGTTGCCATGGTGTGGGAGGGCCGCAACGTCGTGTCCGTCGGCCGCACCATGATTGGTGGGTGTGTCTGCCAGTGTGCTCTAGAAGTGGTGCCAGCGGCAGTGCAGCACTGCCAAGCATGACTTGGTCTGAATGATTTGCTGCCACATTGCTGCCACAATGTTATGCTGCCACATAACCATGGCATCCTCCTTGCAAACACACTCTAGCACAGCCACATCACTGACCCTGCCACTGGTTGCCCTTGCCAAACCTTCAGGTGCCACCCGCCCCCACGAGTCTGCCCCCGGCACCATCCGTGGTGACTTCGCCATTGAGGTTGGCCGCAACGTCATCCACGGATCCGACACCGTGGAGAACGGCCAGAAGGAGATCGCCCTGTGGTTCCCCGAGGTGCGTTGGCACAAGGACAGTGGGTGGGCAGGAGGGTCAGGCAATAGGCAGGACGCAGGGAGGGCAGGGTGCTAACTTGCGGGTGCTTACAAGAAAGGGGCTGTAGGTTACTGTCAAAGTGGTCCATGGATCAGCGCATCAGGCGCAAGTTTTGTGCATTTGGTCCAGGTGGTCTGAAATCATGCTGCTGCTCGCGCTGCTGTCTGTGCACGCACAGGGTATTGTTGAGTGGACCCCCGTCGCCAAGCCCTGGATCTACGAATAAGCGACATTGCAGCCTCACTGTGATGATTGCAATCGAATGTTTGTAGTGTCAGGTGTAATGCGGGGTTTGCGCGCTCATATGGTCAGCAAGTATGATGTATCTTGCCTGCGCATGCACAGAAGGCGCGCAGATCTCAATCACATACACAGCCATGCCATTCAGCATACAGATACAGTCTGCTACTGTCCAACAGCTTCACACTTGTAGACACACTGCTGGCCTGGTGGTACCTGCAAGATGTGAGCCCCCTTCAGCTGAAATCATACTACGACTGGCTCACAGGGAAGCTGCAAGACCAAGGCACCACTGTCAGCGGACTGAGCGCACATCGACCATTGAGTAATTCTTCGCCTTTTACACTGCCACATGCCACATGGCAACAGGTACAAGACACGCAAAGCACGTAGGAGTGGCTACAGGAGCGTGGAGCGCACAAGTGGTCAAAGCTTCAGATCAACGCATCGGGCGTTTGCTCAAGGCCAGACAAAAGATATACTACAACACACAGTCTCAAGCGCAGGTGCTGCACGGGGGTATCCGCACAGCAAGCACGCTGCGGCTGGCGTCCCAGTCCACCATCTGCCTCTTCCTGAGCGCCGCCGCAGGGTCGCCCCAGCTCCACCGGCAGGCGCACCCTGCCCCCCTCGCCCCACCACCAAGCAGGCAGCGACGCAACACTGGGCAGGTCCTGCCGCTCATGTCTACGCTGCTGGGGCCAGCCGCACAGGGCAGGTTGATGTCCTGCCACGCGCAGCTCCTGCCACTGCTGAAGGACAACAACCCAACCCCAGCACCGCCACAATCAGCGTCACCCAGTGCTCCCTACTTGTAGCTGTGGAATGAAGGCACAGGCAGAGGAGGATCATATGATGAGCCAGGGGCAACATGATCAGGCACAGTTATGCGCAGCTGCGCGTGAGGCTGCAGCTTCATGGTTATTAAGACTGCGTTCACTGAGCTGATGCCATGCTGCTCGCTCAAAACAGCAAGCATGCAATGCACCTTGTGCCTGCTTCCCACCCCTGCAACTTACACAACGTTCACGATCTTGCCCAGCATGACGGCGGTGTTGCCGTCCAGGAACGCAATGCGGGACAGACCCTCGCAGGACTTGAAGGACTCCACAATCAGGGGCTGGCAGGGCTCGAAGACGACCTGGGCCATCTCGTTAGCCTTCAGGCCGTGGGGCTCCTCCAGCTTCTTGCCACCAGTCTCCTTGCCGACCTTCCAGTCGATCTTGGACATGCGGCAGGCGGAACGGCCGCAGCGGACGAAGCCGATGGGCGAGTAGCCGGCCTTGACCTCACCGGGGATGTCCAGGGTCTGAATCTGGGCAGTGAAGTTGGCGCAGGGCTTCAGGGTCTGGTCGGACTTCAGGATCATGACGTCACCAGTACGGGGCATGTTGCCCTTGTCCAGACCCTTGATGTTCATGCCGACGTTGTCACCAGGGCCAGCCTTGTCCACACGCTTGTGGTGCATCTCCACAGTGAACACCTTGCCGACGCAGGGGTTGGCGGTGGTGTGGGTGGGCAGGAAGATAACCTCATCGTTGGGCTTGACCTCGCCCTGCTCCACGCGGCCGGCCAGCACATCACCGACACCCTTGATCTTGTAAGCACCGGAAATGGGCAGACGCAGGGGAGCGGCGGTCTTGCGCTCGGGCACGGTGGCCATGTCGTTCAGGGCGTCCAGCAGAGTGTGCACCTGGGGAACACATGGGCAGCAGGCCGAGATTCAGTACTCAGGATGGCAACGCAGCATCCAAGTGATGCATGGCTCTGCAGCTGCTGTGCAGCAAGGGCCAGGCTGCTGTGCTGAATAGAACTAGCAGACAACGACCAACGCTGCAGGTGCCAACACTGCCACGAAGCGCTCATCATTGTAGTATCAAGCAGTGCTGCTTGCACACGCTGGCGCAACGTGGCTGCCCATCAGGCAGCAGCGAGTGCACTCACCATGATCTTGCGGTTGTCCAGGGTGGTGACCTCCTTGCCGGTCCACCAGGTCATGTTCTCGGACTTCTTGATCAGGTTGTCACCCATCCATCCGGAGATGGGCACAATGGGAACGGAGGCATCAATAAAGGTGTCCTTCCAGCCGACGCGCACCAGCATGTGCTTCATCTCGTCAGCAATCTCCTTGTAGCGCTCCTGCTTGTAGGGGCCAGCGGTCTCAGTGTCCATCTTGTTCACACCAATGATCAGCTGCTTCACACCCAGCAGGTTGATCAGGCGGGCGTGCTGGCGGGTCTGGCCCTGGATCTCGCCGGCCTTGTGGTCACCCTTCTGGATGGCAGTGGTGAAGTTACCGTCGGCGGGCACCATCAGCAGGCACACGTCGGCCTGGGCAGCACCGGAAATCATGTTCTTGATGAAATCCCTGTGGCCGGGGGCGTCGATGATGGTGTAGTGCCACTTCTCGGTGAAGAACTCCTTGGTGGTGCAGGAGATGGTCACACCACGGGCGCGCTCCTCCTTCTGGGTGTCCATGTAGAAGGCAAAGGCGAAAGAGGACTTGCCCAGACGGTTGGCCTCCTCCTTCAGCTTCTCCAGCTCACGCTCGGGGATACCGCCAAGCTCGAACAGCAGGCGACCGGTGGTGGTGGACTTGCCTGCAGGCACAGTGCATGGGTGAAAAAAAGCTGTAGGGTGAGTGGCATGCCCAGAAATGCAGCACAGCATTGAGTTGCACAGGACGAGGCGCTAGGTCCGCAGCAGCGCAAGCTGTCGCGTCTGACAGGCTGTCACATACATGCACGAGTGCCCAGGGATCGCGCTAGTGCGGCCGCCAGCCGCCGAGGCAGGGTCGCATGCAAGCAGGTTTCGACGCTACACTCTGCTGCCAACCTCACCGGAGTCGACATGCCCGCAAATGACGACGGAAAGATGCTGCTTGCCCTGCGCGACGGAAAGCAGAGAGCACAAACGCCGGTTAGCGGGCATGGCCAGCACAAGACTGCGCAAAGAGAATCGGCAGCCACGACCCGCATACAACAGCCTGAGTCGTGGCTGCATAGCTGTACACAGGCGCATCCAGGTGCTGCATGGCAAGCTGGACATGCAGATCGTAGGTGCTTCTACACCGCTCCTAGCGTTCCCAGCCCACGAAACTCACGTCGGTGGCCATCTTGACTGCGAGACCGCAAATCACAGTTGCAGCGAGCACAGGGGGGGGAGGCGCAGGGCAGAAGGTGGGTCAGAGACGTGGCCACGGCGCATGGGGCGGCGGATCGCCGCTTTGCGGCCATCCTGCCAAGCCGCGACGCAAGCAGCAGCTGAGCCGCTGCCATTCAGGCCGTGCGGGCTGAGTCGGCGGCGCCAATGGCTGTGGCCGCTGGGAGGCGACGGCGGCACACCGACCACGCTAGCGCCAACGAGATCACAGCGGCTGCCCAAGGCTCACCTTGCTGGTGCTGCAGGTGCAGGCAACCAGGAGCAAGAAAGGTAGAAGGGGCGTGAAGGCGCAGAACGGCCTCTTCAGTGTGTTGTGTGTGGGGTTGGAGTGTGAAGCCGGCGCGCATCGTTCGCAAGGTGCTTTTGCTTCGCTGACCCACTGTTTGCTTTGCACTCGCCGTACTTCACCCGCGCACTGAATAGAAGAAGGCCTTTGCAAGGTGGTCAAACTGCAGGTCGCTGGCCCGATGGTCCAGGCAGCAGCTGCAGAACCTTCTCATACACAGTTAGCGTCAGTGCAGACTGTGGCAGCGTCCTGACTAGCGCTGGGCCCAGGCCCCTGTAGAAGCCACGCAGGCCCTCACGCCGCCATGTCAGCCCCACTGTCTGCAGCGCGCCCCTGTACACCAGCTCACGATTGTCAAACCGCTGCTGCAACCGAGACCTGCAGGGAGGGAGAATAAAGGCATAGAATGATCACGCGAAGAAGCAGAGTTGAAAATGTCAAGTTGTCCACAGCACAAACAGCATGCTCGCTCTGCCTCCCTGTCTTTCCTCCCTGCTGTAGCTCCTTGTCTTTCTGCCCTTTCCTCTGCTGTGCCCACTGCCCCTGCTGACCCTCCCTGCCCGTCTCGACCCCCTCCGCGCCACACTCGCCTGACCACTTGCGACGGGTAGGTGATCACAGATGCTGACAGCTTGGACAGCACGGCACACACCGATGTTTCCAACGAAGACAGGCGGTATGCAGGCTGGTGTGCTGCACCCTGCACACCGCTTGAGCTGGAAGCCTCATTGTTTGTGGCGCTAGAGACAGCTAGGCTGGCCTGTGCTAGATCTGATGTGCCGGCCAGCTGCTGCCCTGGTGAGCCGTCCACCGCCTGCGAAGACCATGTACTGGACAGGGTGCCTGCCAGGTGCTTGAGCTCCTCGTACACCGTGAACTGAATGGCGCCGTGGCACGTCTGCTGCGCAAAGGCAGGCGATGCAGGCAGCGACAGCGTTGGACATGGGCGAGCGAGAGGGGCGACCACACTGCCTGTGAACCATATTCGCTCGCCTGCCTACTCGCCCAAGGGCACAAAATTCACCCAGCCAAGCAATGCATGCAGGCCTAGAGAGCATGAAAGTAAAAACCTACATATTTTTGAGCCTGGCACTCAACCCCCACAATCAGTTCATGTGGGCTTGGAAATTAAACCTGTCACCCACATTGCCACATTGCGTTCCGGCACCTCAACCCCTCAAACCCACCAGCACCAGGCTTGGACCGAGGCCCTTGTAGTAGCCGCGCCAGCCCTCCTCCTTGCCAATGCGCACCAGGGCGTCAAACATACCGCGGTAGGGCGCAGGGGGCGGCCGCCCTGGCACCTGACCTTGGGACAGGCTGGCGGCAGATCCAGGGCCGGGACCAGCCATGGCGCCGGGAGCCTGCGCTGTAGGACGAGGTGCCGGAGCGCCTGACGCAACCCCTGCGCCTTGTACGCTCGCAGTACCCCTGTGCGCCGCAAGGGGGGCTGCTCGCTCTATGCTTGGGGTGGTGGAGGCGGAGGCAGCGGCAGCGGCAGCGGCGGCGCTTGCTGCGGCAGCTGCGGGTCCGGCCTTGCTCTGCTGCTGCAGCTGCAGGCGGGTCTTGATGAGCCAGATGGGATTTGTCAAAAAGCACACCTGCAGGGATCAGCGGCAGCACCAGCACCAGCAGCAGCAGCAGGTCATGCCAGCTCAAATGCTATTCACATGCAAGTCACGTACTTGCGTAGGCAACACAGGCAAACTCGCAGCCGGCCGTGCCAAGCCATTCTTCAGCCTGTCCCTGAGCGTCGCACCTCTCGTCGTCTTCAGACATAGTATTTGCAGCTGCAAAGCTTGATGAACGACACTCAGCACGCAAGCCAGGCTACCCTAAAACCGAGCGGCAATGCCCAGCCCAAATCCCTGGCATCTCGACTGCTGCCTTTCGCACCATGGCTCCCGCCTGTGCAGCGCTGAGCGTTGTCCACAGCGTGCCCAGCCTCTCGCCGCCAGTCCAAGCCAGGTACATCGCCTTGGTCTGCTCGTATGCGTAAAAGTACGCAGACCAGGCAACTCCTGTGAGCAGGGGGGGAGGGGGGCAGCAGGAGAGGCATGTGGAGCAACAGCGCAGCGGCCTGCACGTCAGAGTGCTGTGGGACGTACTCCTACTGGCAAAACCGGCATCTGCGCCAGGCCAGAAGCCGGTCGCTGACATCGCTGATAATCCGCGGCCAGGCATGCTGGGAGCCATTAAGACAAGGTCTGGCCGCCCATGTGCGCTTCTGCCTCTGATCTGCATTCGAACTTTGTGTGGCTGCTCTCTGCATTTGCAGTTTGTTTGCTCCTACCCTTGGGATAAAGGCAGAAAGCCGCCGCTTTACCGCCCTTTGTGAGCCCTCTAGCAGCAACCATGCGGAGTTGCGCCAACTTTGAGGTCAAGCGACTGCTGACCTGGTAAGCCAGCGCTGGCAGCATTCCTAGAACCTATGCCTGAGCAGCACAGTCGCCCAGGCTGCACCATTCCTCAACCTACGCACCTGAGCCCAACCAGGCCGGCGTGAGCCCATTGTAAAAGGCGCGCCAGCCCTCCCGGTGGTACGTGTTCTTGGCAGCATCCAGGGCACCGCGGTATGTGGCTTGCTGCGCCTGGAACCCATCTTGCACTGCGAGGGCAGTCATCATCAGGCAAGGCATTCACAGGGATCAGCCGCCTGCTTTCCAGTCGTGCCCAATACTCCACGTGCAGAAGCAAGTCTCTGGCCTGAGCAACTCACATCAAAGGATGCACGCAGCATGAGCATACCAGCTCACGCACTGCATGCCTACCTTGCAGGCGGGTCTTGATGACGTCGAAGGGGTGCAATGCCACTACTGCCACGCTCCCGGCAACACCTCCGGCAAAGCTGTGCTTCCTGCTCAACGAATGGGTACGGAGCAGCGCGGAAACATGAGGAACATCCCACCTCCCGAACGTGGGATCGATGCCTGAACCTGCACAACCCACCAGCCTTCTTGCCGCGGCGGAGCGGCCGTCATCGGCACAGCGCCAACTCGGTTTATCGCCACAGGGGCCTGGGCCCCAAAAGAAGTGTGGGAGTGGCCAAATTTCTTTCTTGTAAAGAAAATAGATATATGGTGCTTTCCGACCCAACCCGGCCTGCAGGCCCACCGAACCGACCAGCCCTGAATCAGCCGACTCGACCAGACCTAATTGCAACAGCCGGCGCCAGGCTCTTTGCTGCTCCACCTTGTAGTAGTCAGCAAGACATGCAAAATTACTGTTGTGTGCAAGAGAGCGTCATTCTGGCACCGGACAGTGGATGACACTGTAAATTGCCAGCCCTGTTTAACAGCCGTCACTCACCTGCAAGTGCTGCAGCCCCTGGACCTGACATTACCAACCACATGAAAACCGATGCCTATATGCAGGTGCATCAATGCGCGCACAAGCACTGAGCGACATAGGACGGTGCCACCCGCAGCCCAGCAGATGTGCAGCCATCTGTCCAGCGAGCAAGCACTTGAAGGGGGGATACCTACGTTCCTCTCTTTGAGGGTACCTTCTGGTGCATTCTGCTGAGCTAGGTAGGTAGGTAGGTAGGCCATTTTAGTAAAATATACATTATCATTTTTTAGTCCGTAGGGCGCCGCAAGGGCACAAAGGACCCCTCTGAACACGAGACATGAGGCCCATGCGTGACTCGCATCAGCCTGGTTGGATCCAGGGTGCGATGGTGGCTGTGTCGATGTCATGACTTTTGACTCAAAAATTATGCCTCATGAGTTGTCAGCACATGCCTGCAAGGGAGGACAGGAGGTGGCCTAACCACTGGCCCAAATCCATGGCCCAAATCCAGAGGCAAACACATGGTGACTAAGATGGCAGGGTTCCCAGCACGCTGCAGCGCAATCGCACGCACCACCATGGCAAAACAAGGAGCACTCAATGCCATTGAGTCAACGGTGAGTGGAAGGAACATGCTGGTCTTGTAGTTCAGCCCAGCGTGTGAAACTGCACCTGAAGGCAGGAATCCCAGACTCTACAAATTGCTGCAGCTGCACCTGTACATCAGTACCTCACCCCAGGCAGGAGCAGTGTGCACGCCATAGGATTCATGCAGCGCATCGTCATCTCAGACGTTGCACACTTCCTCCATGCAAGTAGCTTTGGTCAACAATCTTGCGACAGCTGGTCTGGCATGGTCTGCTCCTGCTATGCCCACGTTACAGCACAATGCATGCATGTGACACAATTGGGCTGAACTGTCCGTGCGGCTAGCCAGCTACGAGGTCTGCCTGACAGCCATGCGTGCCTCAGAATTGCCACGCCAGCTTCTGACGCACCCAACCGCAGCCGCAGCTTTCAGAGGGAGCCGTGCTCATTCAGCCTCTGCTGCGCTGTGTACTTCAGGCCGTCACAAAAATGCGGACATGCAGGCATGTAGCTGGGACACCGGGGATGGAACAAGCATGCTTTGTGGCAGCAGTCGTCAACGGCATCGCGCGCATTGCGCTGGTTGGACCAGCCGCTTCTCAGTGGTAAAGTGTGTCCCCAGGATGAGACTCCAGGGAGACTCCGCAACAGCACACAACCATTCCTAGGCCCGACATTGCCTCCACGCCGTGTGCCACTATATGGAAAAAGCAGCGTTAAGTGTCACGCCCTGCTGATTAGCAAAGCTGCCTGGCCGCACCCAACGAAGGACAGGCGCCTTCCGGCACGCGCGTTTGCCCTGTTCCAACAATATAGCAACATAGCCGTGTTCGCCGCCGGGACTTTCAACCAAGGGGCGTGAGGAGTCAGCTAAACGTGCACGCCCCAGCCCTGGCCCCAGCCCACGGTGCGGATCGGGCAGCATGGCAACGCGGGGCACACTGCATGCGCATGCCTCTGTGAGCCTTGCACAAGCAACGGCCCGTCTGTCCAGAGTGTATCAGTGCCTATTTGGCGCTGCCAGCAGCGTCAGGCAGGCAAGGCCCACTCGTTTGACGAGCAGATGCGGCAGCTTGGGCGCATGGGGGTATCTGCGCGGACGGCAGGAGACACACCAGTGCTGGTAGCCCCACTCCCCACTAAAGAGCTGTGCCCCCTACTGTGCAGGTCCCCTCTGCAGCCCACGTTGCAGGCTCACTGACGTCGCTGACATGGCCAGCCGCGCCAGGCAGTGAAGTCACTGCAGGTTGCTGCTGCTGACTGCTCAGCCGCAACAGTGCGTAGCAGGACCTGGCGTCCTCATGGTTCAGCAAGACATGGCGGCCGTGCACGCTGATGGCGCAGCAAGCGACGATATGACTGCGAAGCCGGATTGCAAGGTCACACAGCACATCGCCTCGCATGGCATGGCCCTCAGCGATGCATTGGACTCGGCTCAGCTCAGCGCTACAGAGCCGCTGCCGGCGGTTCTGCTTGAGATTGCGGAGTCACTCTGCAGCCTGTCGAAAACGCCCAAACATCAGCCGACTCATGCAGCGCAACATGTGACCAAGGTGCGCGCACATCCGACCCGTGCTTCGTGAGCTTCACGCGGCTGGCACGCATCAATCTCATCCATCCTGTGCACCTGTGACAGGCGCAACTGGCGACAGTCACACGACTGCGCTTACCTGCAGGGTTTACAGTATTTACACGCTGCAGCACCCACCCCACCCTATGCCATGCTTGTGTGCTCCGCAGGCAACAGCTGCCTCACCTGCCTGCTCCCATGGTTCCCAGACAACCGATCGCACTCCTCTGCCAGCAGCACTCCAGGCAGGTGCCATGGCACCGCCCACTGCTGTTGCACACGAGCTTCGCCGGGAGGCAGCAGCGATGCAGGCGTTGGCCGTGGCCACGGCAGCCAGAGATGGCGGTGACCAGGAGGGCCCTCGGTCAGAGAGCATGGAGGACGATGGGTCGCCCGGATCCGGGAGCAGGGGCAGGGGCAAGCGCAAGGCCGAGGCTGCACCGAGCAGCAGCACCAAGCATAGCCAACAGCCGGCCAGCAGCGGCAGGGGGGCACAGGGCAGCGCCAGTGGCGGTGGGCATAGCAGGGCTGAGGCCAGCTTGCTCCGTGCGGCTGTGGACGGGCCCCGCAACGGCAGCAGCGGCGGAGGCGGCAGCGGCAAGGGCCACCGCTTCTGTGCCTACCAGGACTGCGGGCGCTTCGCACAGGTGTCCACATCAGGCATGCGGCGGTACTGCGTGTCGCACATGCCCGTGTACGGGCTGACACCCAAGGATGGCTCCAGGGCTGAGGGCGACCGGGACGAGCCCAGCGGGGGCGATGCCGCCACCGTGCCGCACATCAAGCGGCAGCGTTCAGACGACGTTCCCGCGACGGTCTTGCATGCCAAGACGTTGCTGCGGGAGCGGGGCGGCCTGCAGGGCGGGCTGCTTGCTGCGGATCTGCTGGCCCTGCAGCAGCAGCATCAACAGCAGCAGCAGCAGCAGGTGGTGTACGTTGGGCACGACGGTCAGCTGCACGTGGCCGACGGCGTCAACGCTGCTGCCCTGTGCGGCCCACCCCGCGTTGAGCTTGTTCAGGATGCAAACGGGGGCCTCCACCTTGTGCAGCAGCCCGGCCGCCCTGTACATGGCCTGGGATCGACGCTCATGCTGCCTGGGAGGGACCTCTCCCGGTCTGGACCCAACAGCCTGCTGGCAGGCGCCCTAGCAGCTGCCCAGCAGCAGCAGCACCAACAGCAGCGCCAGCAGCAGCAGCAGCAGCTGCAGGCCGCCAGCCTGGCTGCAGGAGCGTCGGGAGGGCAGCAGAATATGACTCTGGCTATGACTCAGGACGGGCAGCTGGTGCTGATCCCCCAGGCGCAGCAGATGCAGCTGGGGCAACTCGCGCAGCTGGAGTCGTTGCACATGCAGGCAGCGCTGCTTGAGCAGCAGCAGCAGCAACAGCAACAGCAACAGCAGCAGCAACAGCAGCAACTGCAGCAGCAGCAGCAGCAGCAACAGCAGCAGGGTCTGCATGCGCAGCTGCATGCGGCGCTGCTTGTCGCGCAGCGTGAGCGTGATCGCGAGGCAAGGGAGAGGGCGGAGCATGGCGAGGTGCGCCACCCATCACTCCCTGCAGCCTCTGGCGAGGTGCGCAGCACTCCTCGCAGGAGCAGCACAGGCTCTGGCTCCTTGCCTGCACCCCCTCCCACAGCACCCACTCCCACAGCACCCACTCCCACGGCAACCCCACCCGCAGCCCCTGCTGCTGCTGCTGCTTCGGCACTCTCGCTCGGCGCAGCAGGCACAGGAGCAGGCAGTATCCCTGTGGGTGACCGCACCGCCCCCTCCGTTGTCGCCGCACCCGTCCCCAAGGTCCTGGCACCTGTGGTGTCGCCGTCAGTGCTACAGTCCAATGACATGCCACGCATCGGCATGCAGCAGGCAGCCGCTTATGCGGCAGGCCAGCAGCTGCAGCTGCTCCAGCAGGCGGTCGCGGAGCACAGCCAGAAACTGCGCAAGGCTCAGGGACAGCAGCAGTACAGCCACCACTCAGGACAGCACCTACAGGGCCCAGGGCACCCGGACGACGACGCGTACGCCTCCCACGGTGCATGCGTGTCAAACGGCACGCCGGGCGTTCCCGCGCCGCCTCTGCTTGTCGCCGCCCCGACCAGCCCCGGCGTCGCGCAGGACACGCCGCAGTCTATCGCGCTGACGCTCTCGGCGGCGTGCGCGGCCGAGCAGCCGGGTGCGCTGTCGCTGAGGCAGCATGCCGCCGACAGCACGCTAAAGCTCGAGAGCGCGGCGGGCAAGGGGGAGCTGGTGCCAAGGGGTGCAGAGGTGGAGCTGGCAGGGGCGGCGGTCGTGCCCATCGTAGCCGCCCCCGCGGCGGTGGTGCGCAGCTGCTCGGGGGACGAGCGGCGGCTGCAGCTGCTGTCTGCGCTCGCGGGTCAGCCGGTGCACGTGGCGCGCATGGTTGACGCTGCTGCGCCGACATCGGCAGGGCTAGGTGCTGGCAGTGCCCTTGCGTCCGGGGCCGCGGAGGGTGCCACTACCACGCTATCGTCGCAACACCACCACGAGGCAGCCGGGGCATCCGCTGCAGCCAATGCGGCTGCAGCCAGCAACGGCGCTGTGCACATTGTGGATGGCGAGCGGCTGATGCTGCTGCAGGCCCTGCTTGCCCAGCAGCAACAGCAGCAGCTGCACGCAGCGCTGCTGAACAAGGAGCGTGACGCGCTGCTGCACGACCATGTGCTCAGGATGGCGGCGGAGCAGCAGCAGCAGCAGCAGCAGCAGCAGCGCTCGGCGCCTGACCAGATCATGCTGTTGCAGGCGGCGATGGCGGAGCAAGCGGCGCAGCACCAGCGGCGGGAGCGGGACCAGGTGCTGCTGCTGCACGCCGCCCTGGCAGAGCAGCAGCAGCAGCAGCAGCTGCACCAGGAGCGCGAGCGGCAGCTGCTGCTGCATGCCCTAGTTGCAAAGCAGCAGCAGCAGCAGCAGGCGTCAGCAGCGGGCTTGCACCACTCCCAGGCTGCAAGCCTCGGGCAGCTGCTGGTGCATGCACCTGGCAGCCGCGTTGACCCGCAGAGGCAGCGTGCTGACTTGGCAGATGAGGTTCAAAAGTACTACAACCTGGCCTTGCTGCAGGAGCAAATGGCCAGGAGGTGAAGACTCATGGCATGTTGAGAGATGCTGTGTGAAGTGAGAGCAACGGCAGGCGGTGATCAAGATTGCATGTTGTTGAGCGCCCACCTCAGTTTATAGGCGACGCCCTTCAATGCATTTGATTGCCTTGTGAAAATGAGTGCTGCATGCATATGCATGGGTGGCCAGCTAAGGGGCGCAGGATACTGGTGTAGGTGTCAGGGAGTTGCGCCTTACCTTGCGGCTGATGCATGCGGGCATGTGTTGCGAGGCGGTGTGTTCACCTGCTCAACAAGGCCTTCCCAAGGAGATGGTGACGGGCAAGTGAGATTCAGTGTGCTTGCAAGGTGACTGAGCATGGTCATTCCACATCAAACAGCTGTCAATAAGAACTGTGGAAACACTGCTCATGCACCAATCCACTGTGCATGTGTGCAGTGGCCGTTGTGTTTGTTGGTGGCTGCAATTTGATCCTTCTCCATGTCCAAGGCTGTGGTCTTGCGTCTGCAACAGTGCGCAACCAAAGTCTTGGCCTTGTTATTATGGCATTTGCAAAAGGACCGGGGGGGTGAAATGTAAGAAAGCTGTGTGTTGTGCACTGATGCCCATGGTGCCCTGTCCGCAATGCCAGTCAATTATACAGCTGAGTGGGGAGTCGACACTGTGGACTGAAGGAGGGGCTAAAGGAGGGACTTGCCCACGCACAGTTGCTCAGCTCAGCACAAGCATTTATGCACAGTTGTGGGTCACAGCAGCTTGGTACCCTCCCAACGGGGCCAAGGCTGCACATAAGCCTCATCCGTGTGTTTGCAGAGCTACGTGTTCATTTCCAGCCAGATGCTGAAGGGCTTCAAACGGTTTCCCTTGCATGGTGTCCTGGTGTTCCTATCCACAGTAACTTGCACTCAAGCTGAGCCCTTTCAGGTACGATCAGTAGTGTGCGCACCGGCTGCACTACTTCAGGCAGCAGAAACCTCATAATGTCACATAATGAATTTGACGCCAATGACAATTACATTGCGGCACTAGAACAGAGTCCAGGCACAGAAGACAAGCAGCAGCAACAGCACATGCAGGCAATATAGCTGGCATGCACTTGCTGCCAGGCTGTCGCTGCGCCCCCGCCATGCTCCAGGCCCAAGCAACTGGCTGCTTACTGAGAAGCACCTGCACAGAGCAACAACAAAGCAAACACATGCTCGGTCACAAATGCTTCTGAGTGTCCAACCGCGCCAGATGCACACAAGCTGCACATGCCATGCTTGTGCCATTCATGCCTGCTGCCCAACCAATGCGCTGCACCCAGTCCATCAACATTGACCCAGCCCGCAGCGCGTCGGTTGCCCGACTCACCCAGCCAGTTGGAGAACACCTCGTAGTCCTCGCCCTGGTAGTCGGAGTCGACCAGCAGCTGCTTGTAGAACTTCTTGGCGATGGCCTTGTGCTCGGCGGACTTCTTGGGGCCAACGGTCTTGCCGGCGCGCAGGGCAGCCAGCTTCTCCTGGCGGGCAGCAGCACGCTTGGTGGAGGTGGCCACCTCGCGGCGGATGACGGCCTTGGCGTAGGGGTTGAGCTTCAGCATGGCGCCCAGGTTCTTGAGGGGGTTCTTCTTCAGGGGGGCGTGCTTGGGGCCCTTGGCCTTCTGGGGGCGCACAACGGACTGCACCTCATCAGAGTTGATGATGCGGGTCAGGTCGCTGTTGGTCATGCAGCTGCGAGGCAGGTGGTAGCCCTTCTTGACCTCAGAGGCGGTGGTGTAGGTGCCGAAGATCTGCAGGCACAAGAGAACAGGGCAGCGGGCATGACATCAGAGAGCCGCTGCAGCATGCAGCACCCTATCCTGAAATTTCTCCTCCCCTCGCGCGTCCTTTCCCTCTGCCCACCGCCAATTCCACTTCGGCCCACCCACCCCTCAGGCACCTCTGCACTACAAGTGAGCCTATGCCATGCCATGCCACACCCCCCTGCTCCCCAGCCGCCCACCTTGTCCAGCCTGTCAAAGGCGGACTGGGTCCAGATGCAGAAGCGGCCCAGGTGGCCACCGGGGGCCAGCTGCAGCAGGTTAAGGCGGTCGACGCTAGTCACCTCCACTCCGGGCAGGTTGCGGAAGGCCTTGGAGATGCCAGAGTCGTTGCCGAACACAACCAGGGGGCCCTTGCGCAGGACGTAGCGGCGGTTACGCATCTTACCTGCAGGAGAGGAGGGCAGGGCAGCAGGGCAGGGCGTACGTCAGGACACCTATCTGCCAGTTGAGTGCCTGCCCGCCTGCCTGCCATCGGCGGCCTCATGCGAGCTGCACCAGCCTGTCTTTCTTCCGACGCACCCCCCAGGCCATGTGATTCAGGTAATCCAAGCCGAGCAACGCCCGCCGGCAACTCACCCTTGCCGCGGCGCAGGGACTTGGAGTCCTTGGCCTTCTCCACGTCAGCGACGGCGCCAATCTTCTTCAGCACCTCCAGCGCCTTGCTGGTCTTGGACACAGACTCGACAGCGTCGGACAGCACCAGGGGCACCTCGGGCACCTGGCAGGAGGGCGCGAACCAGAGGCCGGACGGGGCATAGATTGAGTGCTCTCTGCCGGCCGAACACTGCTCATCTTCGATGTACAGGAGTGCTTTGAGGCGCTCCAGCAGCTGTGGGAAAGTGGCTGGTAGAGATCTGCGCGCCACTGCTATATGTCATGCGAACAGCTGCAGGTGCTGCAGCGCTGGGGTGCTGCTGCTGTTTAATACAGATCTCCAGTTGCACCCTTGGCTTTGTTCACACCTGCTCGATCCTGTGGCCGCGGGCCAGCACAAGGGAGGGCAGGGCAGAGGCAGCCAGAGCAGAGGCGACGGCATGGCGCTTCTGGTTCAGGTTGACCTTGCGGTGCCACTTGCGCCAGACCTTGGTGGGGGCAAACATGCGACCACCGCGGCACTGGTTGCCGAAGGCACCCTGACCGGCGCGGTGGGTACCTGAAGGCAGATAAAAAGCAGGCGCAGTGGGCCATCAGTAAGCAGCACTGATCGCATGGCCATGCATGCATGCATGCATGTGGGCACGAATGGCACGCCTTCGCCCAGGCTGTTCCCAGACGCTGCGCGAGACGCCGCGCAAGAGCACTCACCACCACCGGGCACACGGGGAATACGAGACACGGCACGACCAGTGCCCCAAGACTCGGCGGCAGTCTGGTGGCCGGCCTTCATGAACACGGCGTAGGCCTGGCGCTTGTTCTTGGCCATGTTGGTGTGGATGATCCTGACCACATCAGGCCTGCGCAGGACGTGCGCGCATGCGCAGCAGCAGGCTGCTTCAGTGCAGGTCGGCGGCAAGATGCAGAGCCGCCAACCTCACGCCGACCGCTGCTGTATCTGTGCCAAAGGGCAATGTAATGCAGGTTGTCCATGCGACAACACGTTGGCTGGCCCATGCGCTGCTGCAGCGCCGACCTGATGGGGGCGGTGAACACCGCCGGCAGAGTGGTCTGGCCGGCGGCCTCGCCGTTCTCCACGGAGATCACCGAAACTAGGGGCCTCGCGGCGGCCATTGCAACGCGCTGGAAGAGAGCGAGATAGGCGCTCTCAAGCACCTAGCCCCCAGCCCCACACTCACCTCACCTCTCATACCTGGTGCCACCACAGCGTCAAGCACAGAGCCAAACCGCACGACCGCCCCCGCAGCAGTCACCAATCTACACGCCCTGCGATTTGCAGCTAATGTGATTCAGGATGGCGCCCAGTGGAGCAGACGCAGTGGGGGGTGGCCTCGGGACTGGGGCCTCGCCGTGGCGTTTCACTCCTGACGTGGTGCGTGCGTTGCGTAGCGCGCCCGCAGGTCAATTGCATCCGGAGGCGCGTGAGTCTGACGCTTTGCGTTCGCCTGCCCTGTGTGTAGCAGCAACAGTGCCCGATGCGTCGCGTGCTGTCGCATGCGCTCATCGACATATGCGAGGACTCTGAGATTTCCACCCCAAAGCAGGTGAGCGCTGCAACCCACGCCCTGTCGAGGCGCGCGCAGTCAGGAGGGCAGCCACCGTCAGCACCCCAGCAGCCATGCAGCCATCACAGCACCTGGTCATGGATAGTTGCTTTCTTACACTGCTAAGCATGTGGCGCAGCTCCAGTGCCTTGCTGTCCTTTCTGCGCTTGTTGCTGGATATTACTGTCTGCACAGCCGCCGCCATGACAGCAACCCTGCGGCTTTGCCGACACCTGTTTCTTGTTGCCTGCGTGCCTCAATTGCAACAGGTGTCCCTAGACGCGCACAGCCCAGACCTAGCCTACTGCATCGGCCAGTGCGCCCACCAGGGCTCTCGCTCCAAAATGGAGGACCGTGTGCTGGTAGTGAACCTCACACACGACCCACACTTCAGCCACGCCGCCCGCGCCGTGCTCATGGCCGTATTCGACGGCCATGCTGGCAGCGAGGCAGCTGACCACTTGTCCCAGACCCTGCTTCCCCGCCTGCTGGCATCTCCCTGCCTGGCCTGCCGCGATTACAGCGGTGCACTACGAGAGGCACTTCTGGAGGCCGAGCGTACGTTGCTGGCGGAGTACTGCACCAGCGGTACGACGGCGCTCGTGGTGCTCATGGTCGACCGCATGCTGCACATCGCAAACGTCGGCGACTGCCGCGCAGTGGTGTGCGACGACGCAGAAGCCCGGGCGCTGACCTGGGATCACAAGCCCACCCACAACAAGCTGGAAAAAGCGCGGCTAGAGGCGTCGGGCGCCAAGGTGTCCGCGGATGGGTATGTCGAGCTGGATGGCAATGGGGAGCGCGTTGAGGGGCTGGCGCTGTCCCGGGCGCTAGGCGGGGCGCCCATCAAGCTGGCGCTGGGTTGTTGCAGCGGGGGGAGCAGCGCGGCGGGAGGGAACGGCTCAACGCTGCCGTCGCCGGCGATGTCGCCCGCCACCTGCACGCGCAGCAACAGCAGCGCCGGCGCCGTCCTGGCGGGGTATGGAAGTACAGGGGGCAGCGCGGGGGTCCCGCTTGCAGGGCATGGCAGTGCAGGGGCCAATTTGGCAGCGGGCGGCCTCTCAAGCTGTGGCAGTGTAGGAACCGGTGGCGCAGGGGGCAGCCTCAGCCAGCAGCCATCACAGACGCAGCTGCACGCCCATCAGAGCGCAGAGTCCTCCCTCTCCTCCCCTCCGCGCCCCGTCTCGCCCTCACCGTTCATCCAGTACCCCACCTCCCGCCTGTTAGAGCAACGCAGCTCTGGAGGCGCAGGGGCAGGCACCGGCGCAGCAGGACACGGGCCTGGGGCCAGCCTCACACCCTTGCCCTCCCTACAGCACCCTCCTGGCGGCTCCAACCCCATGCCGCTCCTGTCTGAAATGGGCAGCGGCCTCATCTGCAGCCACCCGAGCGCCAGCCTGGTGGTTTCGAGGCAGAACAGCGGAGTGACGTCCGAGGCCAGTGTCGTAATCGCCGAGCCAGAGCTCTTTCAGTACTCCATCCACCAGGTAAGAATCTTCATCCTCAGCAGTGACCTGCCTCCCCCC
>JAWZTI010000787.1:0-15343 GCA_039880955.1 Chlamydomonas urium
CCCCTGCATGCTGCCCCGCAACCAACGCCAGCCTCGGCCCCTCCCCAAGCCCCATGCTCCCCGCAATGCCGCGGCCCTGCCACTGCAGTGCCCACTCCGCAGCAGGCGTCATGTTGCCCAGCATCAGCGGCGGCGGCTGCGCCAGCACCTGCGGGTTGAGGCCCGAGGGCGAGTATCCCATCACCGACCCCCCACCCGACCCCGGCCCCAGCCCAACCACCAAGCTCCTCGCCACTGCCCCACCGTCGGCCTGGGACTCAGCACCACCGATCAGAAGATCAGCGGCATGGGTGCCGCTGGCTGCCGGTGACCCCGACCCGTCTGTCATGTCTGCAGCTGCTGCCGCCGCTGCAGCGGCACTTCCGGGGGAGGGCACGAGGGCCGGAACCTTCTTCTTAGGGTCCAGCCGCCTGTTCTTGAACCAGATGGACAGGCTGAGCTTGTGAATGCCGTACACCTCCAGCAGCGCTACACGTACCTGCGCACCATGTGGGTTTCGGAGCAGGGCCAGGCCGCAGGTCAGTCAAGAATGCATATGCGCGCATGATACCCAGTGCCACACCAGGGCAGGCCACAGGTCAGTCATGCATGCGGGGTGGGCTGCCGATCCCACACTCACGTGCTTCATGATCTTGCTCATCACCGACGTCACATCAGCGCAGCCTGTGACCAGCAGTGTGAAAGGCAAGGTAAAGGTGACACGCCCTGAGGAGTGGATTAAGGACACCCTCCCAGTGGGGCAATTGCTTGGGGTGGGGCCAACATATGACCATATTTTCCCTGGCGATTGAAAACAGCAGTGTGAGTTTTGCGGGAGGCGGGTGCGCACAGGCAGCAACACAAAGTGAAGATTGAGTGGCACACCAATGCCATGAGAGAGGAAGCTTTAGCACAACAGTGCCTCCAAAGAAGCTGAGCTGGGCTGACTCAAGACAAACCAAGGTGGCACATCAGTGACTCGAAGGAAGCTGAGCTGGCGGTAGTAATTAGCACAATAGTGACTCCACGCACCCGCGAGCGCATACAGGGCGTCATGCTGCTTTGAGGTGAGGTTGAGCAGGGCCGAGGCGTTGGCCCGGCGGGGCCGGGAAGGGCGGCGGAAGGAGAACAGCTCTGACACCTCTTTGTCGCCTGCCCCTGGCTGCCGAATGGTTTTCGCAAACACAGTCTGCGCAGCGGGCAAGAGCGGGGCCAACGCATGTCGGGGGTGGGCAGTGGAAGGGAGATGCAAAGTTCGTGGCAGCAGAAGCGCAGGGGCAGCACGTGCAGGGCTCACGGCGTATCACCAAGACCAGCAGAGCGCTGAGGGAGCGAAGCAGCACCCAGATCTGCACACCTGCGTGATGACTTCAGTGCTGTTGGTCAGCTTGGTGGTCGCGAACTGTTGCAGGATCTCGGCAGTCGTCTGACGCATGACACCGGGCCCTGGGCCGGTCTGAGGGGGCATGGGCGGCCGCTGCATGCCCGACGTCGCCGCTGCTGCTGTAAGGGTGGCGGTGGAGGGCGCTGATGCTGCTGCTGCGTTGCCAACGGTGGAGGTCAGGAGGGTGTAGGGCAGGCCGGTCGTTAGGCCAGCTGCACCTGGCGCCATGCTGCCTGGCGGCAGTGTGAATGCCTTGATGCTGCTAGTTGTGGCAAGAGAGGACTTGAGCTGCAGGTGGGGCAGCGTGCCTGAAGCCCTGCCTTGCTGCTGCCGCTCAGCCAACAGCTGCATGGCCTGCTCGTTGGTCAGGGCAGTGGCCAGGTCAGCGCTGGTGGCCGCCAGCGCTGCTGGTGCTGCAGAAGCGATCAGCTCATCCCTGCACATGCAAAGCCATTCGTGGGCGTCACAGAGGTGGCTGGCTGCGTTTTGAGGGGTTGTGTCAAGCTGTACTGTGAGCGCGTACTCCATGCACTGATTGTGGGCAGGGACTGTTCATGCATGCTTTACCCACCTGTGCGCACGTTCGCCCTTCGGCGTTGCCCTTGCGCCTGCTGCTGTCAACTGCCGCACGGCGTCAGCGCGGTCTGAGGAAATCAGAGGATTAGAGCGTAGGACCACGTCCTGCATGGGGCGTCGATGCTCTCCTGAAGACGCGCCTGGCATGCTGCCGCCGGAGGAGGCTGCCCCAGGCGCCCCAGGCGCGCTGCCGGTTCCGCCCCCGCCGGGTTGGGCGTCGCCGCTGTCGGGCTGGTCATGCAGCAAAGGGGACAGGCCGCGGCTGGCAGAGCTGCGGCTGCCAGATGCGCTGCCATTGGCACTGCCAGGTGGGTTGCTAGCTACTAGTTTCCCGGCGGAGGTCGGGTGCTGGACCCCCAGGATGACCTTGGGCTGTGCACCACCCTGAAAAGCTTCGCCAAACAGCTCATGGCACTCGGCCTCTGCGCCAGGCTTGCCTGCTGCAAAGCTGCAGAGGGCACCAACTACGTCCTCCACGGACACGATGGCCCCACTGCAGCTGAACAGGAGGCTGTCAAGCTGCGACGCGTCAACATGCAGCACGCGTATCAGCTGCTTGGCCACGTTCTCTGCGGTGGAGCTGGACACCAGTCGCAGGTGCAGCGGCGCCTCGCCCTGCGCCCTGTCCAGCGCCAGCGTGATGGCAGGCATGGATGGCAGGGCCCTTGGCGTAGGGCTGCTGGACTGCTGGTATGCTATACACCGCGTTTGTTCGGCATACCCATGACTGCAACGGTGAGGAGCGTCAGCGCGCGTTGCTGGCACCGAGTGTGATGTGCGTGCGTCCACGCAAATGGCATGGGCATTGCTGGTTTGCGCAGGCGGGCAGGGAGGCTACACATTCAGGTCATCCAAGGACCCGGGTTACGCGCACCAATTCCCTGCAGCAGAAACTGGCCCCGCTCTCCCCCGTTCCTTTCACTGTACGCCCCTGGACCATGCTCGTGATGCACGCAGGCTGGGAAGAAACACGGGCTGCTGACTGCGTGTCAAGGGTGAACCGCTTCCCCGCGCGGCATGCACAGGGAACACGCGCATCTTTTCTCACATGCCAGATCGTGGCGACAGCAGGCAGCAGCGTTGCCGCCAGGCCTTACCCTGGGCAGTCAGGAACGAAGCTGCAGGACATTGCCGTGCACCACTGGCATGCAGCGTGTGCTGAGTGTGCATGAGGCTGGGCTGCCAGGTTGTGGCTGCTGCATCAGCTGAGCAGCGTGGGTGAAAGCCAAAGTGACACTGCTGTGAGTCATTAACCAGATGCCTTCCTCTTGCACTTGCCAACCGAGCCAAACGCATTGCATTAGGTCAGTGTTGCCCTGTCCATGTAGCTACTGCTGCTGCAGCCCTGCTGCAATTGGCAGGGAACACTGTTGCCATTGCAGGCACCCAAACCTTGCTCTTATTGGCCACCCTGGGTGTGCGCGTACATGTCCCTCTAATCGGGGAGGATGCCTGCGTGACGCGCCTCTCGCGCTGCCATAAGATCCATCCAGGCGCAGCCCGAGTGTGAGCAACCGGGCGCGCTGCCAGCACCTGCCAAACAGCTGGAGCCTGTATGCTTGCACCCAGCAAGTGGGACACCTGTCTGAATAGACCGCAGTTGCGCACATGTGCCATGCAAGGATGCCACGTCTCCAGCAGCAGCGGCAGATCTGTAGCAGTGGATGCAGCCGACCAATGCGCGATGAGCTGCATGGTCACCTGGCATGGCCCACTCCTGCCGGACACCTTGTGGAGCGCCCAAACTCCTGCGTTGGACATTGCCGCAGCTGCCACACCTACTTGCGGTGCAAGCTTGCCACCCTGCTCGTTCACTCCCTTCCTTTCCAACAGTGCCCACATAAACACTCCCTCTCTCCTCTCAACTCAACGCCGTTCAAGCACTAAATCAATCGTGCCTCAGCTCTTGTAAGCTGGGTCATAGTCAGGCTTGACGTGGGTGCCCAGCACGGTGCGCAAAGCAACGTTCTCCGGTGTAGCATAGCTGTGGCAGCAGCAACGGCAGCAGCAACGCAAGTGCATGAGTGGTCCTGAGATACAGACAGCGGCTGAAGGCAGGGAGCTGCTGGTGAGGGGGGGCATGTACTGCGTCATGCCCTTGTCCTCATCAGCAGCATGTTTGAGCAGGCTCACGCTATGGACAGGGTGCGGAATGTAGGCATGGCACAACAGTTCTGGCTGTGATGGCTTGTCGCGTGGTCGCCACCTGTCCCTGCCCACGCACTGCACCAACCCTCTTATTCAATGCCCTCACGCGCACATGAAACTATTGCCCTGGCTGCTCAGACCCTTCTTGATGCTTCAAGCCCCAACTCGTAGCAAGGCCTCCACGACAACACGGCCACAAAACCGAGCGGATCAGGCGTGATCTGGTAGAGGTCTTCCTCCGAGGCTGAGTGACAGAATCGACCTACACCCATCATGGACACCGTTACTTACACATTCTTCCACAGCCAGTGGTTGGGCGGGATGGGAGCGGCCTTGGCAGCCTCAACAGCGTCGTCCACCTCCTTCTTCACCTCTTTCTCCACCTTCTTCAGGTCAGCAGGGTCGACACCTGCGGGCAGGCAGGCGAAAGTGTGTTGCGCAGTCCTAGGGGCACACCAGGGCACCTGCCACCCGTGCAAGCATAGGTAGGCCTAGCCCTGTAATGCTGTGAGGCCGACAATGCCCATCTCTCAGCTGGGAACCTGTCTAGGCTTGCCCTCCACCCACCCATCAGCGCTGCTAAACAGCAGCTTTGACAATCTGCTCATCATGTGAACCTCCTCAGACTTGGCGAGCCTCACTGCTTCACAACCTGCTGCACCCGTCACACGCACCGTTGTTGAGCAGCAGCTTCTTCACCCTCTCAATCGGGTCCCTCTCCTGGCGCATGGCAGTAATCTCGTCCCTGCTGCGGTACGTGGACCCAGGGTCAGACATGGAGTGGCCGTGGTAGCGGTACGTGTCAAGCTCCAGGATGATGGGGCCGTTCTCCAGCGCGTACTGCTTGGCAAACTTAGTAATCTGTTTGACCGCCAGCACGTCCATGCCGTCGGCCTTGCAGCCGGGCACGTAGTCGCCGCGCGTGAAGAACGACGCGGACTTTGCGTGCCGCCACTCGGCCGTGCCCATGCCTGTGCAGGGTGGGGTGATGGAGAAGGTGGCATGGTGCGAGGCGTCGAGGTGCGCCACTGTGAGATGCCGCACGGGGGATGAGACGTCCCCACAATTGACCAAGACCTGCTGGTGCCAAGCTGGATGTGAGACTAGGCTTTAAAGCCTAAGCTGCTGATGCACTTGTACCAGCGGATGCACCAAACAACAAGGGTGCAACATCCTGAGTATGATAATCCATACCAGTGATGCTTTGTAGTATCACCTGAGACTACAGATATAAGATAAGATCATAGATCCTCTTGTATCTGTAGTATCAGGGGATGCTACATGCTTTGCCAACATGACCAAACATCGCAGCTTACCGTAGTGGTTGTTCTCGCACACAAAGATGACGGGGATGTTCCATAGCGCCGCCATGTTAATGGCCTCGTACTTTTGACCCTGTCATGCAGCGGATGTGCGGAAGGGCAAGCGGTCATGTAGCAGCAGCACATGTGTAGGCAAGCGCAAGGCGAGTTTGCAGCACAGCCGATACTCGTGCCCTCTGCGCCTGGCCCAAGTGCAAGTAAGCAGGCCTGCAGATGCAGATGCTTCTGCTGACTGCATCGTTGCCCCACCAGTTCGCACCCCCTGCCTGCTTCCACCAACCCACCGCCCCTGTCTACTTCCCCCCACTCCTGTGCACCAGCTCTCTTCCGTGCCTCCCACCTCCCCTGCTCCCAGCGTGGCCCCCCAATCTCAACGCACCTGGTTCGCCGCGCCATCGCCGTACATGGTAACGCACACGTTGGGCTCCTTGCGGTACTTGTGGGCCAGCGCAATACCAGCACCCAGGGGAATCTAGCAGGGGCGGGACAAGGAGCAGCAAGTTGGAGCAGGATCACAGGCAGGCACTAGCAATCGAGTTGTTTGTGTACTCAGTGGGCAAGGCCAGCGTAATACCAGCACCCAGGGGGATCTTGTACAGGCAGGGAGGGAGGGTATGAAGCGCAGCTGGTTAGCGCGGGATCTGCAAAAGATTTCAACTGCTTGTGTGTTTCAATGGGCAAGGCCAGCGCGAGGCAGCCAGAGGGATCTGGTAGGCGCAGGGCGGCAGGGGACGAAGCACAGCAACTTGGAAGAGGATCACTCCAAAGCCTGCACAAATCGAAACACTTGTTTATTTCACTGAGTCTGGCCAGCACAAAACCGTGATCCAGAGGGATCTGGTAGGCGCAGGGAGGCAGGGGAAGAAGCACAGGAGATTGGAGCAGAGGCCGCGAATGGCGAATCTGCGATTCCCAGCGCCCTGGGCGCCTGCCCTTCATCATTTCCCCCCCCACATGGCCATGCCATTTCCTGCCAGAGGCCCTTCTGCCTCCTATGACAGCAACTGGCACCTACAATCCATATTACCCAACAAAACCCACCCATGGAAAAGACAATCTCTGCCCAGCTTACCTGGGCGCCGACGATGCCGTTGCCGCCGTAGAAGTTGGCCTGGCGGTTGTACATGTGCATGGAGCCACCCAGGCCTGCAGGCACAGGCAGGCCAGCATCTGTTAGCAACATGTCGTTACCCTTCCTTTGTGCCTGTTCTGGCTTGGCACCGAGTCCCTAGCCCTCCCGAAATTCACAGCCCCTGGCAGCCATCACAAATCGCATGCTGCCACCCGTCATCCCTACCAGCCTGGCATCAAAATGCCCTCAGCCCCCGGCACCCTCACCGGTCGCACCACAAAGAGCTCCGTCGTAACCTCCTGCACCCTGCCGGCCCCTTCCTAGCAACAAACCCGCTCCTCACCCTTGGTAGCACCAGTTGCGCGGCCAAACAGCTCCGCCATGACCTCCTGAACACTGCCGCCTCTGGAGATGTGCTGGCAGTGGTCACGGTACGAGGTGATAAGGGAGTCCTTCTTGTTCAGCGCCAGCTCAATGCCTGTCAACACAGCCTCCTGGCCGTCATACCTGCAACACACAGGGGGGGCAAGAGGCGTTTGGAGTGAGCAGATCAGTCAGGTCATGCTACCCGGGGCAATGTTGTGTCCCGTACAACTGGTGTAACACAAAAGTGCTTCCAGGTATCAAGGCGCGCGGGACAGACAGATATAGCCATCGCAATTGTACACCAATTGAATTTGCTGTGAGCAGCTGGAGCAGATCGTGTGCCAACTGCTATGGCTGGTGTCCACCATGATCAACGGCTGATTGCTGAGGATTCCTTAGCATGCATGATTGTGATGGCGCCTGCCCGTGGCTGCCTGTGACCCCGCATCCTCACAAGTGGCAGAAGCCGCGGATGAGCTTTGCCTTGTACATCATGTCTGCTGCGATTTCCATGCGACGCATCCTGTACATCGTGTGGTAGATGCTCCTCAGCTCTCCCACTGTGGTCTCGACCTTGTTGCTGGGCGGCTCGATTTTGTGCGCCTTGAACGGCTGCACCTGCTCGCAACACGTCCACAGCGCACAATGGACGCAGGCGGTCAGCAAGATGCTGCTGCATTTTGCGTGCATGGGTCGCCCATCGGGCGCAACACGTGCCGGCCCACTTAGCATCGCCTGCCCATGGTGCCCAGAGCCGTCAATCATGCATGGATTCGTGCTTCAACTGACGCGCGCCCTGCAGGACCTGTGTCAGAAACCTTGAGCCCGCCTCCCCGCACCTCGACGACGATCTTGTCCGAATCCGAGGCCGCAGCTGCCATCCCACGCACGAGCATGGTGGCTGCATAGCTGGCAGCAGGCTGCGAAGACGCTGCCGCCCGCAGCGCTGCTCCAACAGCCAACATCGTACCGCAATGCAGCACAGACAGGCACAACTGGGCGAGTGAAGTAGCTGCTGAGCACACGCGAACTAGCAACAGAGCAGGGCAAAAGACAGACCCAAAGGTGCGAACTTAGTGTGAGGAAACCAAATTTATTTTGCATTATGTGCATAGGCCCATGGCGAATCAAAACGAAAAGAGCTGATAGCAAGAAGATGTGCATGTTATAAGATCACAGGGACACAGCCCATGTCATGGCAACGACGCAGCTCATGAGAAATGCCAGCTTGACTGTTGTCAACCCCACAGCTCGCCATACGTCAGGAAGGCAAACGCCAGGCCTGCTACTGGTACCAGGAAGAACAGAGCTCCGATCTGCGGATGACAGGGAGTATGAGTTTGCATACATTAGCTTCAAGCGAGACGTAATCAGTGTTGCTGAATCAGTCACTGGCGGTGCAGCCGCTTGATTCCTGCGAGCAGTTCAGCACATCAAGGCGAGCTCTGATCACCCCCTGTGCACCTACCAGGGTCAGAATGTTGAATCTGTTACCCTTCCACCTGCACAGGGACAGCACAAAGTTCGCAGAATACATCAGTGGTGCATTGCAGCCTGAGCCATCCTGTGAAGAGCATACGTCCGCATTGCAGCTAACCTGAGGAGTGCAACAAATGGACACCAATGCAACCCGTCCATCAATCACTGAAGCAGAGCCCCTGTAGCTGGGGGGGTATCGTTTGGCACACCTCTGGGCCTGTTCGCCACCAACCCCTCCACCACACCTCACCCTGTACCCGCCGCAATCCCTGCCCCCACCAACCCAGTTGTCAGCCGCTACATCGAAGACGGAGGGACCGGAGGGGTTGACCCATGACACGAACTGCTCAAGCACCATCCATGCTTCACCCCAAGCTCACTCGCTGCCATCCCAGTTGTCCGTGTACAGGTCCTTGCGCTCCTTGCCATTGTTAGCAGCCATGTTCGCGGCACGGCGGTACTCTGCATCATGCATCATGTAACGGAAGCTCTGTTGCGGAACCAGGCAGGGTCATGCAACCGTTGTCCTTGTCGTTGAGATCTGTGGCACATGCAAGTGCGGCGTCCATGCCAGCAACAGCCTGCTGTGCATCAAGACCACTGCCCAGCTGACGCGGCGGCGCCCTGGTGCTTACCAAGCTCTTCTCGCACAGTGCGCCCCGGCTTGGCACCCAGGCGCCGTGTCTGCTCATACCAGCTCTCTCCATACTCTACGGTCTCAGCCTTCTGGCCCTTCTTGCTGCTGGCTGCACGCACTGCTACAGTTGAGCGTCCTGCAGGCAGGGCATGAAGGGGCAGATTTGCATGCTCAGATGACAACGTTGGTGCACCTTGCTTGCTAGTCATTGCGCTCATGTCTTCATGGTGCTGCGTGCTTCTTGCGACAGCTGCTCACTGCTGCGTGCCAGAAGGGCGCCGGGCGCCCTCGAGGCCGTGGTTGGTGCCAGCTGCATCCTGGCGAAGCTGCAACCGTCAACACGCTGCAGCCAAAGTACCCGGGGCTGCTTCGTGCTGCGTTTTGCGTGCGGAACAGTGGTGTGGAACAGAAATAACGGCAGTGGAGGAGAATTGAAATGTGCAGAGGATGCCAGATGCTGGGCTATCCCCTCCATGTTAGCATGCATTGAAGTGCAGCGCTCAAGTTCTCTAAAGGAATTCACCAGCTGAGCAAGCAAATTTTGCCAGTTCCCAGTTGGCAGTTGCCATGCCCGTCCGTTGCAGCCATTGCCCATTCATCCACAGAAACATGCGACCCTGCAGCTCACTGCCCAGCGGACGCCTGCTGTCATGGCCATCGCGCGTCCCTTCACCTGCTTTGGACTTCCCACAGCGGCAGCAGCTGTCATGCCGTCGCATCAGCAGCAGCAGCCAAGCCACCTGCACCACTTTACGGCCAGACCGGGAGCACAGGGACGGTCAGCGCTGTGGCTGACAGGACCGAGGCATGCAGTGAGGGTCAGCATCAGGCAGCCACGTGGACAGGGCGCAGCAGTGCAGTGCTGACAGGCAGAGGAGGGGCCGCAACATGGACTAGGATGTACTTGACAACGACAAGGAGAAGACTGACTCGTTGGAGGAACACAGGTACAGGGGTGAGAGTGCACATTGGTGGGGCAAAGGAAGGGGTTGAGGGGAGCCAGGGCAGAAGGCAAGGGGGAAAGACTTCTTCTGCTGTTGTTGCTGAACCTGCTGCTGCCTCTGCTGCTGCTGACTTGGCTGCTGCCGCTGCAGCTGCCCTTCCGCTGAACCTAAAGCTGTTCCTGCTCTGTCGCTGACTCCACAGCTGCTAGTGACACTGCTGCTGCTGCAGGATTGAGCCTGGCGCCTCCTGGCACTGACTTTGTGCAGCTGACCCTGCTGACCCTGCTGCTGCTTTGCTTTCTGTTGCTAACTCTGCTGCTGCTAGTGACACTGCTGCTGCTGCAGGATTGAGCCTGGCGCCTCCTGGCACTGACTTTGCTGCTGCTGACCCTGCTGACCCTGCTGCTGCTTTGCTTTCTGTTGCTAACTCTGCTGCTGCTGGTGACACTGCTGCTGCTGCAGGATTGAGCCTAGTGAGTTGAGGGCTGGGAAGCCAGCAGCAATGCAGGTGCAAGTCAGTGATCCCTTGCAGTTGAGACACCCTGAACAGTGATTGCGTGGAAAAGCGGAATGCAGCGTCTAGTTGGCTTGCAGTAATTGCCTCGGTGTTTTGGTTGTGGCTCTTCATTTCGCTCCACCTCACATTTGTTCCGCTCCTGTTGGGCCCCATTTGACATAATTCACTGTCAACAAGAATGCTGTGCTGCAAGCCGACGGCCAGTCGCTGTTGCGTACTGCCTCCTGATTTCTTGTTTGCGCATCGCCCCGTGCCCCACCCTTCTCCACCAGCAGGCTGTGGCGCCTGTCAAAAAAAATACCATGCTGAAAGCCAATCGTCAGTCGCTGTTGCCATTGCTAAGCCTCTTGATTTTTTGTGCGCACATCGCCCCCTGCGTTGTCCCTTTTTTTCCACAGGCTGTGGCGCCCGTGAAAAAGATCACCATGCTGCAAGCCAACGGGCCAGCACACGTGCTGGAGCCAGAGGTGTCTCAGATAGTTAAGAAGCTCAAGGTCAAGGTGCAGGACGATGGGACGCTGCTGCAGGAGGGGGAGGCCTGAAGGGAGAGGAGGCTTGCCTGTTAGAGAACGGTGCATGTGGCCTGCCTGGCCATGACGGGAGGGGGCATGAGGACGGGATGCACGTGGAAAGAAAGAAAGAAAGAAAGAAAGAAAGAAAGAAAGAAAGAACTCCGCCCTTGGGCGTGACTCAAGGAATTCCCTGACTCACTTTCGAAAGATGCAGTCCGCAGGTATGCGATGCACTTGGTGCTTGGCTGGGCAGGCAGTGGCAGTCGGGCGGCTGGTTTTTGCCTGTGACAACCTGTGGCTCCAAGCTGGTCATCACGACGCAGTCAATGCAGCCACGGACGAGAGGCGAAGAGTTGTGGGCAAAGCGCCACCATCCCCTCCCACGCGCAGGTCAGACCTGCGCGTGGGAGTCACCCAACGCCTGTGTCATGAATCTTGCCGTCACTCGGTGCAAGCAGCTTCGTGCTCTGAAGCTACGGCCATGTCACAAGGCACGTGCTTGCGCCCACACGTGTGCACCTGAGCAGCGCGCTGGCTCAATTCAGCACTCCTGACCTCATGCTGTCCCCACACCCTGTTCAGCGACGTTGTTCCACCCTGCTGTCTCAACTTCCATCCATCTCCAGCCTCAACTGCGCCTCAAGAGTGGAAGAAGCTCCTCTTCTGAGTGCAGACCTGCCTTCAAGTTACTGTTGACAAACTGTACCCTCCCCGCCTTGCCATGCCTAGCTCCGCTTGCAGTGCCGCGGGCGCCTTCAGACCAACAGAAGTTCATAGGCCTGCTGAAAAAGACAGGCATATCAGGGCCCCTTACCAACGTCATCGACACTATCGTAAGGCACTACGGTCGTCGTTTGGAGCAGATCGGCTCTAGATCGGAACTCCTTCACAGGCATACGACCTGTACTGCGATGCCAAGAACCTTCCGGGCTCTTCCACTAAGAGGCACTTGCTCACGCAGCATGGCCTGTTCGTGAGCGGCTCGCTGTATCCAGAGGCGGCAAAGTCACACCTGGTTATTGCCGTTGACGTTCGGTCGGGACGACCCTGCGTCATGAAGTTCTTTGGCCAGGATGCAGGCCTAGGCGCTGCTAGTGGGGAAGCGCAGGCCACCCGCATCATCTGCAAGGACATGCCTTCGCAGGTGCCGCTGGTGGCAGCACAGCTCATTGACTTGACGCTGAGTCAGGATCCTGAGGATCCTCCAGAGCACTCAGCTCAGCTCAGCTGTTTGACACAGCTAGGCCCTGCCGCCCCCCCTGAGGGCAACGGCTCAGCTGAGGGCTATGAGGGTAATGAGGGCTGGGCTGCAGGGCTGACCCGCCCACTAGGCACTCGCACTTCACGCACAGTGCTGGTGATGTCAAGGTATCTGGAGACGCTGGGTTCAGCACGCCACTTGTCGAACGAGGTACTGGCGTGCGAGATGCGGCGCATGGTCCAGGCCCTGGAGTGGGTCCATGGCAAGGGCTATGTGCACATGGACGTCAAGGTAAGCGGGGGCCGTGTTTTCTGGTGTTCATGCCTCCCCAGCTTCTCCAGCCACCTGCCTCTTTTCCGTTGCTTAGCTCTGCCATGTCGTCATTATTTTGCAGCTTTGCTGTTGGGTTGAGGGCATTTAGCTAATAGCCTACAGGGTGTTTTGGGCTGCAGATGCAGGGTGTTTCCTGGCCTGAGTTATCTATGCGCATAACTGTGCATGCACGCCCCTGCATGACTTGCAGAACGCCAATACCTTCACAGACCAACATGGCTGTTGATTTCTGGGCGACCTGGGGTCTGCTGTGAAGCGGAACAGTCCCATCATGTCCACGCTAGTGTTTGCGCCATCCAACCGCTTGCTGGGAAGGCCAGCTCGATACAAGTATGACTGGTGGGTGTGCCAACCAACCACCTGCTGGGAAGGCCAGCTCCATACAAGTATGACTGGTGGGTGTGCCATCCAACCACCTGCTGGGAAGGCCAGCTCGATACAAGTATGACTGGTGGGTGTGCCATCCAACCGCCTGCTTTGAAGGCCATGGCCAGCTCGATACAAGTATGACTGGTGGGTGTGAAAGTGCAGCTCGTCAGTGGGTGTAGGCTTGCAGCTGGGGCTTCGCCGTCAGTGCCTGTTCATGGTCTTTGAAAGCTGTGGTAGCAGTGGTGATGTTGGCACGAGCCTGATAGGTGGTTGCAGCTGGCTGCCAAAATGGTGTTGACACCCAACCAACGTTGGCAATGTTGGTTGTTGCATAACGGCGCAGGTACATGCTGCTGGCGGCTCTAGTGTGCTCAGCTCGACCCGATACATGGCGGGAGGGGCTGCTTGACAGAAGCGAATCGTACATGGTAGCCACCGAGCTCAAGGCATGTGCAGAGCAGCTGGCGTCAGCCGCCCCTGTGCTGCGTGACTTAGTATCTGATCTGCTGAGGCGTGCGGGTGACCTGTTTCAAGCCTGATTTGTGTTGCACGGGCATGAAGGTTTCTGGTCAGTGTGTGTTCTGCCAACAGTCTGCATCCAAGTCAAACCATGGTTGCCACCAAACCACTGTGTCCAGCCCTGCACGCTGCATGTCACAAGCAACTTGTGACGAGTTGCAAGCTCTGTCCGTCACAACACTGCACCTGATCCTGATCCAGCCTGCAGGCAGCAGCTGCTGCTGCATGTGCACCGCACACGCCACGATGCACACGGCAGATGCAGGCTGCCATGCCACATGTGCGGCGTGCACCGGACATGTAAAGTGGGATAGCTGGCGCACTTGAAACGACTGTGCACGCAGACGGTCCGACGGCTCGAAGGCCGCAAGTGTGGATAGCGCAACACTGTTGCAGTGGTCCGTGCAAAGCCATCCTGCAAGTGCATAGCTCCTGCGTTCGCTAGTGATATCTTAAAAGTTGCATTTGTAGCGCCCGCAACCGTGTCTCGGGACATCTAAATCAGGTGCTGCACCTGGGGCAGCATGACAACGCCAACAGCAACGGGTGGCTTCGTTCACCGTGCAGAGCGCTCCAGTGGATCGCCGCTGCGCACAGCAACAGGGCCTGTGAGTTTTTGCTGCCCACCCGCGGCTCCATCGAGGGCCCCATGCAACAGGCCGCAGCCCAGACAGCACAAACCGCTGCGCGACGGTCACAGCGCACTTGTTTCAAGCGTTTTTTCATGCAAGGCAGCTGCTGCATGGCGCGCGTGTGCATTAGCGCCTGCTGCCATGCGCCTGGGTGCACAGGTTGGGCCAGGAGCTTATGAGCTGGACCAGCAGCATCAAGTGGTACCTGCATCGGTTCCCTTTCAGACTGGCAGGGACCGAAACCTCCTGGAGAACAACACAACATCAGCCATCACACCAGGTAAGTATCAGCACACTCGGCAACAGAAGCTAGTTGACGGCAGCAAACGTACTGCCCAGTGCAAGGCTTGCATGCATGCTGCACGCTCTGACCGAATTGGCATGCTGCCCTATCCGCCTGGGCGAACACCACCGCAGGTGTCGGGTTCTACGACGCAGCCACAGCACATGACCTGTCGCAGGCAAAGCACACAGCACCCATAGGGCCCACAGCCAGCTTTGCACTCGGGGTTCCACGCTTAGAGAAGACCTCGCGCAGCGCTGTGCCCGGCCCTGGCAGCTACGTTGAGCCCAACGGCTGGGTCAAGAAGTCGCCGCACTTCAAGGCACCGGCACCCTCGCAGCGCGTGCTGTTTGTGCGCGTGCCCTCCGCGCCCTCCATCCCCACCTCGCATCAGACGTTCGGCTACGAGGAGGGTGACGGCGGCGTGCTGGTGATGCAGAAACCGGCGGACTCTATCCACACGGGGCGGGACGGTGATACCGTCGGACCGGGAAGCTACGACCCCTCGCCGACCGGGCGGAAAAAAGCCACCGCTTGGGCGAACAGCAAGACAAGGCGCGGCCTGGAGTTTAAGAGCCTGTCGCCTGGGCCAGCCGCGTATAACCCTAGCAAGCCGTCCTCTCGCTCGCACAGCAGCCCCATTGTTGTGGCCATCAACGGCGTCGAGGTGCAGTTCGGCGGCACCGCGGGCACGGCGCAGTTTGTTTCCAAGGTGGGGTGGGGGGCGGGTTGCTACACGGCAGGGTGGGAAATGGGGGTGGGGAGAGTCATGAAGGGAGCTGCCAGGCCAGGCAGTGCTTGCTTGCATCCTCAGGCCTCCCAAGCTGTCAGAAGGATCGCAGGCAATCTGTCAAATGCACCTGTGCATGTGACGCAGAAACCTGATTTGTGGCACTTTTGCAAGCTGGCTGACAAACTGCCAGCTCAAACCTGTCCTCCACCCACGCTGGCGTGCACCCCGCCTATCACCTGACACCCTTGCCTGGCAGCCTTGCCTGTCTGCTGGTACTTTTCTTGACCGCCCTCGCTCCCCTGCCTGTCCCCTCACAGCCTTGCCTGTCTGCTGGTAC
>JAWZTI010000788.1:0-20653 GCA_039880955.1 Chlamydomonas urium
GGTCCCGATCGCCCGCCCGAGTGCAGGGCTGCAGCAGCAGAGGGCGGCACAGGCGCGGGCGCAGCTGCTGCAGCAGCAGGCGGCGGCGCTGTTCCAGCAGCAGCGGGCGATGAAGGCGGCGGCGGCGGCGGCGGCGGAGCGGCGCGAGGCGGAGGTCGAGGCGGCGCAATGTCAGCAGCTGCTGTACAAGGAGCACCTGCGGCAGCCGCAGCCGCAGTACTGGTAGCTGGCATGCATGCGTACCGCCTGCCAGCGCTTCAGGCGCAGCACGCCAGGTGGCACTGCCCAAGGCGCAGTCAGCTTGAGGGGTGCAAAGCAAAGGCGCAACGGGGCAACGTGGTGGGACGCGGAAGCTGCTGACTGAGGTGTACGACAGAATGGGGGTTTGGGGTTGAAAGAGGGAGGCGGGACGATAGGCGGGGCCAGAACTGGGGATGAGGGGCAGATGGGCAATTGCTAATGGGGCAGGAGAACTTTCGTCACACCGTGGCGCAGGGACCACCTGTAGCACGGCCAGACACAGTCGAACAGCTGATCAATGCGGGAGACAGGGGAAGCAATTAGTGCATGGCAGTTACTTGATAGCAGCTACCTCGCAGCAGTTGCTGCATAGCCCATGGGCACGCATGGGAGGCCCCCCCTGCCGATTACAGGGAGACGGGAAAAACATCGAATAGCTGCTCCTGCGCTTCAGGCCAGTGTGGGATTACTGGGGCGAATGGGGCCTGAGGCCTCAACCTGGAGGTCTCCTCCGAACTCAATCTGGTGTCATGCGCAGCAAGCGTTGCGCACCTAATGTAGTGCCTTTGGAGGGCCTCTGCATGTGTACCATCGGCACACACGCACTCGCTGTTCCACAACACCTCTTGCCGGACAAAGACAGACGTAAGAAGCAGGCCTTTCAGGCCTTAAAGTTGTATTATGCTGTTGAAGGCCTCTCCCTGGCAGAGGCGCTAGAGGAAGGGCCCGGGGCATCCCACTCAAGGGGTCAGAAATGGCTTGCGTAGAGAGGTCTGCCTGAAGGCCATGTGCCATGCGCACTTTGCATGTTCAGAGTGCAAGGACGGGCCTGAGCACAGGCAGGAGTAGAGGGGCGCGTGCTGGTGCACAATGAGCTCTAGTTTCAGAGACCTCTCTGCTCAAGGTGTCGCGGGCTGTGAGCACGGTGGGCGTACAGGTGCAGGCTGCACAAGCCTGCACTGAGTCAGCTTCCTAGCAGCTGTCAAGCAGCTGTCAAGCAGGCTGCGCAAACACGCGCGCAGCCTCACGCCTTAACTGCAAGACACTCCGTTGCTTCCTTAATTGCTGTAACAACCAAAAAGAGAGAGAGAGAGAGAGAGAGAGAGAGAGACGAGCACCAGGCTTTCGCTGGCCTTCTCCCCCTTGCTGACGCAATCCCTCCTGAAGGACCTGTGCTAGTGACCTAGCTAGATACACCTAGGGGTCCTGACCTAGGGAGCCGTAGTCGGGTGACACCCTCTACCAGCTGCCTGCCTCGACGGGCGAGCACCCACCACACAGTGAACAAGTTGGGAAACAAGGGAGAGGGTCTTGAGGGCTCACGCCGGCGCCAGCCGCCGTGGTGTCGCGCCGTCCCGCGCCGCCGCTGAAGCCGCAGATGGGAGGGAAGGGAGACCGCTGCGCTGCCGGTGCCTGCCGGCGCACGCGATTCTGCCCGCTGCTGGGTTGCTGAGGTGAAGGTTGCGGGAGCTGACAGAGAGCTTAGGCAGAACTAGTGTTACACAGCCGACTGGGTCCTTGCCGCAGCGCTGCTGGCCAACGGGAACGCCCAGTTCGCACAAAAAGTGCAGACGCCTGCTGACAGGACGTCCAAACAACAACCGAAAGCGGCGCCAAACCCCCGCAAAACAAAAGCCACCGAGCAAAAGACAGATTTACCCGCCGGCTCCCAGCGGGGCCGGAAAGGGTGTCTGCAAGAGCAACGGCCAAGCAAAGCGTCCATGCGCTGAAAACAGGTACACACAGGAAGCTGCGCGGAGCTGCCAGCTCATGCAGAGGTCATGCCAAAGTCAGTTACAACTAGCCACCCTCAAACGGCGACAAGGCTGCAGTCACACGCCCACTGCAGCCATACGCCGTGACAAAGGGCTGCCACAGAAACCAGAAAAAAAGAAAAGTACTACGATGAGCAGAGAAGTTGACTGATGTGGCGATTGGTTGGATGAGCCGGACACCTCACCACACCCTGTGCACAAGGGGTGCCGGTTCTGACTGCACTGAGGAAAAGTGCTGAAGAGGATATTCACACTAGTGTGGCCGTCGCTGCGCATGAAAGGGCAGGCCAATGCACGCTGGCCACAACGTCTTGCAAGCAGACATAACACCACAAACCATGAAGAGGTTGCCTGCATGCTCCCACATGCCCTGCATCACCTGTTGTAACTTCACTTAGAAAGAATGAAAGAAAGAAAGAGCTACGTCCTTGGGCGTGAGTTAAGGAAGGGAATGGTCCGCAGGAAAACCTGCCCCCACACCCTACCGCCAGGAGAGGTGACAGCAACAGCTCGTCAACCCTCTCCCTGGGCCCTGTCGGGACACTGCCCTGGCAGGCGCCCCCAGGCTAGAGGCTGGCTAGTGTGGATTGGGGTGGTGGTGTGTTTTACAGTTGTTTAGGGCACCGCGAGGGCGCATACAACCCCTGTCCCAAACGGGCCAGGATTTACAGGGGTGGGGGGGACGGTTGTGGCGCGCCACTGCTTTGTTGAGTATGTTTAGAGTTAGAGTGCGCTAGGGCGTGCCTGGTGGTCACAATGCTGTGCATGCACTTGATGGCCTGTTCATGCAGCTTGCTGGCGCAACGCCGGGTGTTGGCTCGGCTTATGGCAGCTGCCTTATCACCCGATCCCAGGTCCATGCTGCAGATCTCCGCCCCCCTGTCGCCTTTCAGGATGGCTCTGATAATGATGCGCCCAATCTTGTTGTGTCTCTCTGTGTACATGCCTTGCATGCTGCTGTGCTGACAGCCGCTCACCATGTGGGTGCTGCCATCCTCATTTCCACAGAGGGGGCACAGTATGTTTGGGGCCATGCCCCACTCGAAGGCTAGCCGGTTGTTAGAGAAGGCCCCGCCGGTAATTGAGCACCACTTTCACCTCGCCGTGCGGGAGCTGAGTGCTGCGGTGCAGGAGGCCATTGCTCAAAGGCCCGTCGGCGGATTTGACGGTTACTTGCCAGACTTGGTAGTAGATGCCATTGACGTTGGAGAACCGTAGGCGTTGACACGCGTGCATGATGTCCCTCAGCTCGCCGTGTAGGCTGTCGATGGGACCGGGTGTGGGGCGGTATTGCACATCGGTCGCAACATCTGCGCGGTAAAGCCAGTATCCCACAGTGCAGCTGGGTCGGCTGCTGACTGGGAGCACAATGTCCACTGGCGTATCCCCTGGGCGCGTGGCGGCTCGCCTGGCGACTGCATCGGCTCTCTCGTTGCCAATACGGCCCGCATGCGCCTTGATCTTCAGGATGGTTGTGGGCTCAGGTGAGATCATGATAACGTCAAGGGCGTGGCGCAGCACGTCTCTGTGTTTGTGATTGCGCGTGGCCATGGGCCGGTTCACTGCCCTTTGAATTTGCCATGCGCTGGTGGCCGAGTCAGTGGCTATGATGCGCTGTTGCTTGCTGGCAGCTGCGCAGATGCCCGCCAGTTCTGCTCTGTTGATCGTGTTGGTCGGCCCTGCGCCCGCGTATGCAGGCACGTAGAGGCCTGCGCCCACAAGGGCGCGTTTGCTGCCGTTCTCCAAGACGTCTATCTTGCTGCCATCAGTGTAGGCGATGGTGCGCCAGTCATAAAGCAGGGGGCTGGGTGTGTGTGCCTGTTGCATCGCTCCAATGTCAGGGCAAGGGGTGCCAGCAACTGGGATGGCTGGAGGCTCCAGTGCTGCTGCCTTGAACTTGCAGGAAGTTGTGGTGATGATGCCTTCAAGTTGCTCCTGCTGCTGACAGATGCGCCCCCTGGCCGACGTCAGCTTGGCGATGGTGGCGGCATGTGCCCTGCGTGTCTTGGTGGGGGCTGCTGGAGCCCCCCTGAGGCCAGATACAGCACTGAGTAACCGGGCGAGGCACATGCCTTGATGGCGCAGCTCTGCTTGCGCGGGTAGGTTGCTGATGAGCACTAGCTATAGATCCCACTTGCTGGTCTGCATTTCTTGGGCCCCATTTCTTGAAGCAATGGGCCCAATGTTCCACCATACGTCCTGCTTGTGCAGGGGCGTATCAGAGTGGGGGATGGTGGCGAGGTTGGTGCAGTACTCGGAATACTTCTCGATCCAGCTGTCGTAGATAGGTCTGCCCTTGGCAGTGCGACTGCGGGGGATGGCAATCACAGTAGCGGTGGGTTTTGGGGAGTGTAGGGCCGACCAGAGTGCCCCATTTCGTGGCCTTCTCTATGCACGTGATGTGGGTACCAGCAAAGGCATAACCAGCAAAGGCATTACCAGCAAAGGCATACGAGCAACCTTGCCAAGTGCATGAGTAGGCGTCTGTGTGGTGTGTGTTACAGTTGTTTAGGGCACCGCGAGGGCGCATACAACCCCTGTCCCAAACGGGCCAGGATTTACATTTTGTGTGTGCTGCAAAAGCTGCGTCTCTGCTGTGCTTGCTCCAGAAGCGCAGGTCGTGCCCTTGCACGTCCAGGGGGCTGGCAAATCTGTCGGCGTTGATTCCCAGGTGGGTGGGCATGGCCTTCACCAGGGCAGGGTGGCCGCTCCACAAGCCCTTAGTGTCTGACGCAGTGTCCTGGCCGTTGGGCCGGACGCCTGGTCGGTATCTGACAAGTAGGTCCATCACCTCTTGTTCAAAATTCAGGGGCTCAGGGGAGAGGGCAGAGTACTCTGCCCTCTCCCCTCAGGCAGGGCTGCACTAGTGCAGCCCTGCCTCATTTGCTCTGTTGAACAAGGCTCGCAGGGTGACCAGTTTGCCCGGTGTGCAGGTGGCCATGCACCGGCCGTCTGGGTCGCAGATGCATGCCCGCTCTTGTTGTTCGTACTGCTGGCCCCGACCCTGATTCCACACTCCCACAGTGCGAATCTCGATGCGGCAGGCGCCAGTCCCACGGATGTCAGTGTGGGGGTTCACAGCAGCGTGCACGTGTATGAACTGAACACGGGTCCTTATGTCTGCTCCTATGTCGCTTTCTTAATTGTTGCGCCAGGGCGCAGGAAAGTCCTGCCTGGTGAGGTTGTCGAGGTGGGCGTCCAACGCCATATCGCTGGGTCTTGCAGGCGGCTGGTTGTGGTTGGCCTCTTGCCATTCTTACAACATCTGGCTATAACCCAGCTCTTCCAGGTGGGTGGCTGGCTCCCAGTCAGGTTCCCACTTAATCTTAAGCAGCTGGCTGGGCGGGGGGTCAGCAGGGTGGTGCTCACAAGCGGGGCGGGTCCATTCTTTGCTCACCAAGTCTCGGCCCGTGGTGTCGGGGATGTGTAAGCACAGGCAGTGAAAGCACTTTTGGCATCGCTCACAGACGAGCATGTCGGCGTGCTTTTCTTCGCTCTTTGCATATGCCCAGCTGTCAGGGCTCCAGCAGATTTCGCACGCGCAGGCGTCACCTTGTTGGGCGTCTATGCAGGCAGGAATGGCTGATTTGCACTGTATGTTGGCATCTTGGAAGAGCTGCAAGGCCCAATCCTCAGCGTGCGAGGGGAGCCAATGGACAAGGTACTGTACTTGCACTTTGGGAGGGCCCTTTCTGGTTTTGCGGCACTGCACCATCCTCCAGCCCCCGACCCTGTCAATCTTGCAGGAGTTGGCGTACATCTCATTGGTGATGGCGATGGCTGCAAGCTGTCGTGTGGCCTTGCCTCGCAGTTCCTTGCTGATTGCTGCCTTCAGGCGTTCCACCCTGCGGAGGTTGTGGTCGTGCCTGGTGTATGGCTCTTCATGTGGCTTGTCTACCTTGAATGCGCCAACTGTTATTCTGTCCACGTTCATCTTGGCCCGCGGGACATGCTGTTTGTGGCGGCCGCTGTTGCATCGGCGCTTTGCTGACTGTTCGGCCCCAGCTTCTTCTTGCTGTGCAGGTGCATCGTCTGCGTCCCGGCCCACACCTTGTGGGGCACTTCCGACAGCTGGCTGGCTGGTGCGGTTGAGGTACTGCGTGATCAGGTGCTGGTCGGGGTCCACGTGTTGTGTGGGGCAGGGGCAAGTGTCTGGCACTTCTGCTATGGCGCCTGCAGTCAAGTGCCTGTTTAGAGGGTGAATGGTTCTGTCCTCCTTGCTCAGGTCGAGGCTCGTGTTCCTCTCGCGCAGTAGGGCACTGTGGTCGTCAATGAATCCTGGGTCTGCGTGCAGCAGCCTGGCCACGGCGCTGAGGGCGGCAACCTGCGGGGCTTTGCACCGTTTGCCTAGCTCTTTCTTCAGCGTCCTCCCGCTGATCAGGTAGGTGCCGTGTGGGTGGATGAGTTGTCCGAGACTGATGGCGCCTGCACAGACCAGTGGCCTCATGACTGCTTGTAGCGTATCAGACATGGCATCCCTCTTGCTGGCGTCTTGAGTTTCAAGCACCGTGGTGATGAGCGCTGGGGTCATGTCAGGCAAGGGCTGTCCATCGTGGCGCAGTTCCAAGCCGCTGGCGTGCACTATAGCCAGCTGCCTTGCACGCATGCAGTGCCTTGTGTGCTGGTAGGGGTTTGAGAGCTTGCCCAACGCCTGCAACTGTTGATCCAGTGCAGCTTTGGCAACTGTCCCAATGCGCCTTTGTCCCGCAGGCTTTCAGTGAGCGCTACCGCGTTTCTGTGTGCATAAGCCGCTGCCAGCGATTCGCAGCCCATGCGGAAGGCGTCAATGTCCTCTTGCACCCTGCTCGTTGGGGCGCTGGGCGGCAGGCCATAGGCACGTTTGATAGCATTCGTGATCGCGCTGTCCAGGGCTCTGATGTCAGCCTTCGTGTCAGGGGTGACACAGAAAGCGTAGGTGATGGCGGGCTTGATGGCCATCGCAACAATCCTCACTTTCTGTGCAGGAGTGGCGAACGAGGCCCTGAGGTGCTCGAGTCGCTCTCTGACCTTGTCCAGGACATTGCGATGCTGGTGGCGCCAGTCCAGGGTCATGCAGAGCTCCACCCCTAGGTAAGTGAAGGGTTCGTGTGGGGCGAGGAAGGCCACTGGCGTGCGTTGATCCTCAATGTTGCCCTCCAGCTGCTGGCGCACCTGTGCCATAGCTGTGGTTTTATTACCATACTGTTTAGTGTGGATGGCATGATGGAGGATGGCTGTGGCATAGGTTTTCTGTGTGTTCGCAGGCAGGCATGCCCAGTTTGCGTACTTTGTTAGCTTCTCTGCCTGTATCTTGAGGTCTGACAGCTTGTTGGTCAGTATGGCTAGGTCATCAGCATATGCCACGCTGCTCAGGTGGTTGGTGAGCCTGTCATTGGCGTCTGGCAGGCAGCCGAATTCGAAGCCCCTGCCTCCCACGTGCAGCCATCGCAGGAGAGGCTCAATGTAGATTAGAAAGAGGAAGAGGGGCAGTGAGTCTCCTTGAAAAGAGCCGCGGTCGATGGGGATGGGGTCAGTAAGCGAGGTGCCCCACCTTACCTGTGTTGTTGCGCCTGCATACAGGTCACGCACCACCTCGATGGCGCCTGTGGGGAAGCAAAGATCGTGCATGACGGTGAGAAGGGTATCGTGGTTGGTCATGTTGAATGCAGATGTGAAGTCCACAAATAGGGCATATGCATTCTGGCCTGTTAGCCAGGCATCCTCAAGGGCCATGACAAGGGTTTACAGTTGTTGTGTAGTGCCACTGTACTGCCTGAATCCCTTCTGACTGCTGGACAGGATGGAGTGCTGCTCGGCATAGTCGCTCAGGGCTGCCGTGAGCATCTTGGTCCACAATTTGTAGATTGTGTTCATCAGGGCAACAGGCCAGTATCCCTTGATGTGGGTCTCAGGCATTTTCCCCTTCCACAGCAAGGTGGTGAAGCTGTTGTTCCAGGCGTCTGGAGTGGTGCCTGTTGCCCACATGATGATGAACAGCATGTGCATACATTCTTGCAGCTTGTGTGGAAGCGATTTGAGGACTTCGTTCTGAGCGCCATCTGGTCCCGGTGCCTTGCCATTGCTCAGGGAGCGAATGCAGTCGTTGAAGAGCGTCGAGTCCTGGATAGAGTGGTGGATCCAGGGCCGTTTAAGCAGGCGGGTCGCAGGGGTTTCAAGATGAAAGTGGTCATCCGCCCCCGGTTCTGCGAACGGGTAGCTCCTATTGGCATGCCCTGGCAGTTCAGCGCCTGTTTTATGACCGTGGGGGTGCTTTTGCGCATCTGCAAAGTGTTTTGTCACGATCCGTATCATGCTGCGAGGGTGGTCTGTGATGCGCTTCGTGTCGGAGTCAAGCAGCGCAAGGTGTCTGCCCATCTGCACGCCTTTTCTGAAGATGGTAGTGTGGGCTTTCCTCGGGTTGGTAAAGAGCTGTTGTCGCTGTCGGGTAGCGGCCTGGGCAATGGCCTCCTTGCCTTCCTGTTCATCCACTTTACTGATGTCTTGGCGCTTGCTGCATGCGGCTGCCCTAAGGAGCGTGAGGGCCTCGTTGTGTTCGCCTTGCTCACTCAGTTGTTCCTGCACATGCTTTTCCTCGCAGGTTGTGGACCAGTGTTCAATGATGTCTGCCGGCAGCGAGGGGGTCATCTCGCCTACCAGGTGGGTGACCTGCTCCTTGGTATCTAGGGCATTAGCTCGAGCAGTGTTGCTGACCATGCGTATGGCCTTGAGCTGGTTGCTCAGCTTGGCTCTAGCCGCCGCTGGCGCTCTGCGCCTGAGGTGACGGCCTCCTGGGTTGGTGGATTCGGTCTCGCACACCTGCAACGCAGTGGCTTGCGCCTGAGTGCTCATCTGCATGAGGGTGTCAGCCATCTCATTCACAACAAGGGCGGCTGGGCGGCCCTGGATGCTTGTGAGTATGCTGGGGGTTTTCCCGTCCAGCATCTCAATGGCGTGGAAGTGACTCCTGACATCCGTGCTGTTGATGCTGTCCAGGGTGCTGTACAAGCGATCTATCTTGGCTGCCCTGCCCTCGCCGCAGGAGGACAGGGAAGCCCTCTGCGCCTCGCGGCTGGCGTTGCTCATGGGGGTGAGCAGGCCCTGGGGGTTGGGGGCTGGGTATGTAGATACTGTAGTTGCTCAGATCTACGCTGGCGGTCAGAGGCTAGTGGTCTGAGCAAGTTCCCTCCTCCAACACCTGCAGGCTGGCCGTGCCTGGGGGTATGGCTCGATTAATCAGCACATCGTCAATCCTGCTTCTGGCGGTGAGATTGCCATGGCTGTAGAAGGAGTGGGGCCATGGGCTAGCATGCGCATCTGGGCTAGTCAGCTGGTGCAAGGAAACGAAGGCTGCATGGGCTTTGTCTTTGCTGGCGCTCAGCTGGTTGGAATCCACGCTGGCCCTGTCTCCTGGCAGCAGCGCTGCATTCATGTCACCCGCAATGATGTGGGTGCCATGCATCGCTTTCCCAAGTGTGGTATACAGGGCTGCCCTCTGTCGCTGCTCCTCAGGGCTGTCGCCTGCTGGGGCATACAGGGCCGACACCGTCAGGGGGGTGGTGCGAGGCAGGTGGAGGCGCATGCTCACCAGGCGCACCATGCCCTCTTCTGCTATGAATTCAGGAGCCCTTTCAACATGCCCTAGGTTGGCAATGTGCTCCTTGATGGCTTTGATCGCCTGGATCTCCCCTCCCTAAGGGGCGGGCGAGCTGAACATCTTGTATCCAGAGAGCATGTGGAGCAGCCACCTGCTCTTCACTTGCTTGGGTTTGGCGCAGGTTTCCGCGAGGGTCAGCACATCAGGGTCATACTTGTGCAGCAGTAGGTTCAGGTCCTCAGCACTCTTGAACAGGCCGGTGCTCAGGGTGTAGTGCATGAGTTTGAGCTTGCTGTTGTCAGGCACGTCAGGGGCGCCTGGATGCTCAGGGTCGGCACCAGGCTAAGGGGCTGCTGTATCATGATGATGATGATCATCAGTGACGTTGGCCGGTGGCGCCGCTAGCCCTGCCGCTGCGGCCATGGCAGCTGGCACGTGGGTAGCGTTGTGGCTGCGGCTGGAGCTGTCCGGCACAGCTGGCATGGGGTCCGCAATCTGTGTGTGGCCAGCGTGGCCGGGGACGGCCTGTGGGACGCCCGCCTCTGTGGTGCCACGTGCTTCTGTTGCTTGGTCTTCACGCATGCCAGGAACATGTCCAAGGTGGTCTGAACGCGGTTGCCATTGGTGGCCTGCTGAGGGGCACCAGGGGGTTTGATGTTGCTCGTTGCCATTGTGGCGGGCGCAATTTTGACATCAAGGGGCGCATTGGCGGGCATGTGGGGCTTGGCTGATGTCCCTCGGTGTTGTTGCTGCTCAGCATTGCGGCCTGGCTGGTCGCGGTTTTCTTCTTTGCGCTGCTGTCGCTTTTCTCTGGGGGCAACTTGCCATGTGTTGCCTGTCTCAGTGGTGGCCTCCCCCAGGCTCCCAATGGCATGGCTCGGGTCTAGGGTGAGGCCCTCCCACGCTTGTTCAAGGTCGCCCGCCGTCAGGGGGGAAACGCCATGTTTGAAAATGTATACGTTGCCGTACAGCTGAGCCCAGTCGGCGCTGCCTTTGAGCGTTTTAGGGCCACTGTTTTCCAACTCAACGTGCCACCAAGTCCCCTGCTCTTGCCTAAGGCAAGTGGCGTGTCCGTAACTGCGGCCAAGTTTGCCTATCTGTTCATAGTGAAGCATGACAGAGGTGCAATCGGCAGGGAGATGGCTGAGCACCTGTTTTTTGCTGCTGCCTGGCCTGATGCCTGATGTGTAAGTCTCCGTCAGGCACCTGGTGTCAACTTCGCATATATTTATGTGCGAGGGCTCATACCTGCCACTGACAATATTGTCAGTGGCAGGTCTGACTGACATCAGACTGACATGAATGTCAGTCTGACATGCGCTGCCAGGTAGATGCCTGCTGCGGAGCTTTTCAGATAATGGTTGAGGATGGGGACGGAGAAACTGCCTGTGTTTCTGGAGGAATGCATGCATCCCAACCGAGGTTCGCCTCCCAGTTTAGCAGTCGTCACAAAGGCGCTGAGCGTGTTGCAGAACAGGCCCTGCCCTTAGGTAGCTGAATCCCACGCGGCGTTAAAGGCATGGATCATACAGAAATGCGCCACTTGACTTTCAAAGTAGGGTTCGCCCGGGGCGCGCATGGCAGCGATTTGCGCTCAAGTGGTATTGCCACCCCTGCAAGCAAGGTCATGAGAGTGACTAGAGTGACAAGTGGTCTGCTTCCAGGTCATCCTCTTGCGTGCATGCGGTTTATGGGTGCAGATGTGCCAATAGTTGGCCGTGCCTTTTAGCAGAAGAATGGCGGCTAGCTGAAGGAGTATTTTGAATTCAGCGCAAGCGCTGAATCTGGCCTTGTTGCAAGACAGGCAAGGCTGCGAGCCAGTGCGGTGGTCAGGGGGAGTCCTGACCTGCTTAGTGTGGGCGTGGTGGGCCCTAGGTGACTTTGAATGGATGAGCACAGTGTGGTGTGCGCTGGAATGATTAAGGGTGGTGGTGGTCTTTGACCAGGTTTGCTGGGTAAGTGCGTCTGCACGGCTTCAGGCCAGGTTGATGCCCCAAAGGGCCAAGGTTCTTGTTGGTTAGAATTGATGGGGTGCATATAGCACCTGATGATGTTGATGCAAGGCTCCAGGCGGTGCGTGTAGATTTGCAGGGGCAGCCCTCCCCAAGTTGGGGAGTTCGCCTAACCTGCAGTCTCCGCACCAGCCCGGTCCTTGTGACAGCAGGGCAGCGGCCACGAGCAGCAGCAGAATGGACAGGCATGTTGAAAAACACTTCCCCCCCCATGCTAGCTGTTGCCATGCGCGCAAGTTGACCAGGTCCAGCGTTGGGTCCAGCTTCGTCTCCAGCGCAGTCCCTGTCGCATGCAGCGCTATTGCACACGCATGCATTGCTTTCCTGGCGCGTGTTGTGCGCCAGGGTGAGAGGAATTGCGTTGACTGCATGCGGAGCAGTCAAAACACCTGCGCCCTCCTTCCCGCAGCAGCTCCCGCTGGCTGAAAGTGTGACCGCAGCGTTGCAGCACTCAGCTCCCGCTACCGGCCTGTAGCCCGGTGAGTCGCTGCTCGAACAGCAGGTTGGACTCTTGTGGACGCTTGTATTGCGCTGTGCGCTGCGGGATTGTGAAGGGAAGCCATGCACGTGGGCCTGGTTCCAGGCCATACTTCACTAATCGTATCTGAAGTCGGGACATTCATGACCATGCACACAGCATGAAGCACCGTCATACGATTGTATACAATTGCAAGTATGGCCATTACTACACCGCAAGCGCATGCGTAACGGCATCACTGCGGATGCGGAGCTCCCACTCTCCTACACTTCTGTTCCCATTTGTGGGAACAGTAGGGGTGTGTTCACAACCCTGTCCACACCTTTGTCTGGTGACCCCCAGCCGCTCCATGCACGTGTCTCAGACCATCTGTTGCGCACTTGCACACCGCTCTCCGTTCACCTGTTGAGGCTGCAGCAACGCCATTCTCTGTTCAGCTCGGTTCAGTTTCGTGGGTCGCACAAGCCGTGCGCGTTTGCTGTAAGCTATTTAAATAGCTACTGATGCCACACCCAGTACACATCCTTTGTTGATGTGCGTGAGGACCCTTCTTAACGTAAAACAAACATTCTCATTACAGCTTTGTAGCTCTACCCGTCCCGTTACTGTAACTGCCCACCTACCTCATGGCCTCACTGAACAGCACGTGCAGCTGACTTCACAAGTGCACTGGCAGTTGCTCGCTTTCAAATCCAAAACTTTGAACGGGGTTGGGTTGGCGGACGCTTCCTCGGACTCCCTGCAGGAACGATTGCTCCACGCGCACGCCTTGTCGCAATGGACGGCGGCGTTTGGTGCTAATTGCGTTCCTGCAGCTGGTTCTCGACATGCAGCGAAGGCAGCGCCTCGCAGTTGCTGCGGCTGAGATGCTGATGCACATGCAAAGCAGGCACATGGCGCTGCTTGCTTACCTGTGGCAACATGGGGAGCTGCACCATTTGTTGGAAGATGGCGAAGGGGGCGTAGACGAGGAGGAGGAGGAGGGGGAGGTGAACAGTGAAGGCGAGGAAGAGGACGAAGAGGAGGGGGAGGAGTGCGGGGTGAACGATTAAGGGGATGAAGGGGGAGGAGACAGAAGGAAGTGGACGACCTGCCAAGCGTCGCCGCCAACAGTATGGCTACAATGGTGGTTGTGGCTCTTTGAGTGACACATCAAGCAACACAGATCCTATGGGCTGGCACGCCGCGGAGGCACACTTCCAAAGGTACATCTGCCACCGGGCCGCCCGTTGCTAGCGAGCTGCTACCAGAGGCTCTGTCCAGAGCGCTCTGCAACAGCAGCCTTGGAGCAGCCAACCTTAGAGTGCCTGTTGGCAGGGCACTTGGCGACAGTCGTGGAGATGGTGTGTTACAGTTGTTGGAGATGAGCGCTGGAAGCAGCCTGTGAGCAGAGCTCTTGAATGAGCACCATGTGGATGCAAGCAAAGCTGTGGCGCTGATGGCCATGACAGGAGTGATTGCCGTTGCAATTTTACTTTTTCATGCACCCCTAGCTAGGTACACCTATAGGTAGTACAGAGGACTGTGTACCCAGTACACATCGTACTCGGGCAGTCTGTTGCTCAATGCGCACAGACCTTTGCATTCTTTGCCAGCACAGCTGAATTTTGATTGTTGACTGCACCGCTCCAAGGAGGTCCTCATCATGTACATATATTGAGCTCAGCCCCGACAGATACTGTGAAATGTATTGTGGTCTGTGCAGCACCCATGCGACGCAGGCAGTGAGCATGGCCTTGCTGCTTATCACCGATTGCCATAAGCGACGCGCTGAGGCATCAAGTCTTCCTCTCTGTCATTTGCTGTGCATCGGCTCTTTGCAGGGCTCTAGTTTACGGTGTTGCATCAACTTGCATGGGGGAAAGGCTTGCCTGCAGACCGTGCTTCTTCCTGTACTCACGCCCAAGGGCGTGGTTCTTTCCTTCTTTCTTTCTCCCATCGACGTGCCAACCCAGGCCTTGTAACACTGATGTGCAACGATTGCGCGAAGAGGTATGAATTAAAACAAAAACGAGAGAAGCAGAATGGCAGAAAGAACAGAAAAATGTCCGGCGAGAGTGAGGGAATCATCACCTATAACAGCTGTAAAGCTTGCCAGCAGTGGCTGGCGCCATGAGCTCAAGCACTAAATGATCATCGACTGAAATACGTAGCCACTTGCGCAGCGTGAGAGTTGCGCAGAGCCCGGATCTGTGGTAGGGGTGCGGAGGCGATCAGGGCAGCAAACACCAGCGGAAGCTGGGTGTGGCAGCCGAACAGAAACTGCCTGCACTGCTGCTGCCAGTGCTGCCAGGTTGGGCAGGGTCAGCTTGAGTAAGGGCGGGGGCGGGGGCAGGGGCAGGGGCAGGGGCAGGCCAGGCGGGCAGGGGCATGGACAGGAGCAGAGCCACCTTGACCAGCTGCCAGGCAGCCATCATCTTACAAGTGTGGAACTACAGATCATAGCGCACCAGCCAACCACAGTACCCCTTCACACTCAGAGATGATCCATGCCTGCCTCCCTTCTCAGCTACTGCTGTCGCCGCCACCGCTGCTGCTGCCCCCCTCCATGACCTCCTTGCGCTCGCTCCATACGTTGTAGGCCATCACAGCAGCAATGGCCGTGTACAGCAAGTCGATTGCGTATGAGGGCTCGGTGCTGAGCACGTCTGTGGGCAGAGGGTGAGCAAGCAGGCGTTGCGGGGTGTTGCCAAGTGATCATCTGTTCCAAGGCCATGACAACAGCGGCAAGGTGATCTGCACAGGAAGGCTTGGTGCCACGCAGATCTGCAGGCAGTCAGGATGCATGCTCAAGTCGGACACAGATGATACAGCACACCAAGCCGACTTCCTTTTCCCCTCCCACCCAGGAGCCCCATGGCCTTGCCTCTTGGAGATCCCATGGCAGGCATGCACCTCCCCATGACAACAGCTGTTGAGTCAGCAGTGTTGATGTCGCCGCCTGGGCATCCCTGCTGACGCCAACCTTCAAACAACCACCCCTCTTGATCATGCCAAGTGCTCACCTTCAACGACCACTGCCGTGGATATTGCTAGCAAGTACACAAACAGGTAGAGGCGCCAAGGGCTGTTGACCTCCTTCCTTGCAGGCTCTGACACCTGCCGCACAGCAGCCTTGGCTGCCTGCAAGCGTGAAGCAGTGTGGAGGCGTAACGGCGCGCGGGGAAGAGCGGGGAGAGCAGAGGTTTGAGTGCGGCAAGGGGGAGCAGAGGGGTGGAGCAGGTCAAGGCAGGTGCAAGGGCTAGCGACCTCCTTCCTTGCAGGCTCTGACACCTGCCGCACAGCTGCCTTGGCTGCCTGCAAGTGTGAAGCAGTGTGGGGTAGGCCAGGNGGTTTGAGTGGGGCAAGGGGGAGCAGAGGGGCGGAGCAGGGTTGGGCAGGCGCAAGGGCTGTTGACCTCCTTCCTTGCAGGCTCTGACACCTGCCGCACAGCTGCCTTGGCTGCCTGAAAGCGTGAAGCAGTGTGAGGGAGGGCAGGCGGTTGAGAGCAGGTTTTGGGTGGGTGGGCTGGGGCGAAAAGGCGGAGTGGGGTAGGGCAGGCGCAAGGGCTGGTGCAGAAACAGCACCCGAAACCTTACCTCTGACAGCTCAGGCCGCCCCTGCTCCTCCCCCTCCTCCTCTTCTGATGGGCTGCCTGCTTTGTGAAGTCGCTGGAAGAACAGGCCCTTGTTGCGAGCTGCCGTTGCTTGCTTCTCCCATGCTGCCAGGTCCCGTTTATCCGCCTGGAAGCAGTAGTGCCACATGAGAGGGGTGTGTGGCTTATGAGGGTGTGAATCAACAGCTTGCTTGTCCCATGCTGCCAGGTCCCGCTTGTCCTGCCATGTACAACAGTGCCAGGTGAAATGGCTGTACGCACAGCCTCTTCCGCAACAGTTGTGATGCCTGAAGCTCCATGGCAGTGAATGCCCCTCACCGATCCTACCACACCGTCCTGCCTCCCACATAATCCACACGGTTCACACCTTGAGCTGGTCCCGTACCGCCTGCACCTCATCCTCCAGCTGCTGGAACTTCTCCATCGTCTCTGCCTGCATGTACAGAACGCATGGGAAGAGCGTCAGTACTCTGCAAATGCGCTCACTTCCAAGGCCTGTCTGCCCCTGGTTGCCGCTTTGTATAGGATCCCACCCAATTCCTGCCCTGAGCCTAGCCAGGAGGTGAGGTGGGGTCTAGCGCAGAAGAGGGGCCAGACATGCCCTTTGAAAAAGGAGATTTCTGCCTGCTGGCCCTTTGCCTCTCACCATCGCCATGAGGTGAGGTGAGCTCAGAAGAGCCTTTCAAAAGCAGGTTTCTTGCCAGCGTGCCCTTTGCCTCTCACCATTGCCATGTTGCTCGCCAAGTCCATGCGCATCTTGTCCAGCTCAATCTCCTTCCCAAAATCCTCTGTCAGCTTGCGTGGGCGTGATGAACAAGCAGCAAATATGGGGTCAGCAACAGATAGGCTGCTTCTCAAGGCTGCAAAACTGCGACAAGGTACGTTGCAGCTACACGCAACACTTCCGAGGAGTGTTGCCTTGCTCTCCTTCCTCTTCTTGGGATCCCTCCCTGGACACTGCCCTAAGCAGGCTGCTGATTACCAGGCTCATGGCGAAGTCCAACCCCACCGCGCCCCTATTTGGGCGTCCCTTGCACTACTGTCTGCGCCCTACCCTCACCCTGCTACAGAGGCCATCCCTGCCTCTCTGCCCTTCCCCTTCCTGCGCACACGTCCCCTGACCCTACTGTCCACACCCTGCCACAAATCTGCTGGGGAAAAACCCTACCTGGTCCCCAATTTCCCGCAGCTTCTGCTTGCGCAGTTCCAAGTCATCCATGATGTCCTGCACCGGGGCACATGGAGCGGGCACAGAAGAGCATGTGGCGGGGACAGGGTGATGTATTGACGGCAAGCGACAGGTTGGTGCAACAGGTGCATGAGTATGACAATGTTTAAAGAAGCTGCAGAGCAATATGCATGATGTTCTGCATCCTGGTTCAAGGCAACATAGGACAAGGGGGCCACGGCGGGTGGGGTAGCGGCGAGCTAGGGCTTGTTCAGGTCTACCAAGCGTGCAAGTGCCGCTTTGGTTGCACAGGTGCTGTTCACCTTCATGCATACGTGAGGGAACACCCCATTATCATTTGCTCTCCCCCATGCATCACCATCATGTATCCCGCAGGCTGAATGCATGATGCGCTCGTGCATGGTGCCGCAGCGCCCAGAGCCTCTTGTCCATGCATGACCCCGACAAGCATGATGGCGCACCTGCTTGACTTTGGACTTGCGAATCTCCATGTCCAGGATATCGGCCAGTGCATCCTGCACGTCCGCGTTGCCCTGCTTGCCGGCACTGTCTGGCCCACCACTGCTGCTGCTGCTGTCAGCATTGTTGCCGCCTTCGCCACTGCCAGTCGCGAGGCATGGATGCGCGCGGCGCACTCGTGGTGCTGCATGCGTTGGCTGACGTGCTGCGCAGCGCGCGAGTCGGCAGCAGCTGGCACAAGAACGAGCGCACAGCGCCCCAGGCGCGCGGAGCAGCCTCATAGCCAAAGGTGCGTGCTGCGTTTACAACTCCTCAGTGAGCAGAAGCAGTTTCGGGGCAAGGTGGTGAAATCAAAATTGTAGTTGCTTGCAACAGCTGATATGTCCCTTCGTCGTCCTCCCTCCAGCTATACGAACATGCAGGGTCGTATATGCAGCTGCACGGGTTCAAAGCTGCACGGGCCGCAGTGAACACACAGCTCCCCTGACTATATTTTATACCTTCAACCCACACCGCATGCAGCGCAGCGACATTCGTGCCTTGAAGAGTTACAGGGCAGCGCTTCAGCATAGAAGGAAAAAGGCGAACGCAGCCGATACAACGGTGAAGCAAGAGCCGCTGCCAAAGCCTTGACATTTGGCTTCAGGTGAGAGATGTTGCCACGATGGATGGAATAGGCAGTGTGCCTGGCGTGCGGCCGGCCGCGCGCATGGCCTTTCGCGCTGCCCTGGCCACCAGCACATGCCAACTCAGCAACCACTCAGTCACCCCATCCATGCCTCTTGATGTGCAGCAGTGCCGGCGCTTCAGTGCTCATGGAGCTTGCATCAGCAGATCTGCACGGTGAGGCATGCAGCAGGCTTGCACCTTCGTTCTTGCACCGCAGCAGACGGCAATGCCCTTTCGTTGAACATGTCGACACCCACTGACATGCGCTGTCCCCTGACATGCGTGCTTTGCACAGACTTCGTTCTGCAAGGGCCTCTGCTGTCCAGCTGTGGCCTTGATGCCGCCACTTTGGACACGGCAGAGTGGGTGACAACCGGCCGGCAGCTGGCCAAGCAGCTGCAATTTGACCACGATCACCTGGATGATGTGCAGAAGTGAGTGTCAGGGCTGCACATCGTAACGTCACAGCACACTTGTGCACAGGCATGTCGCCATGCTGCTGGACACCTGTGGCCGGGTCAGTCAATGCAGGGTTCAAGGCTCGCCCAAATTACCTGCTTGCCCATCTGTAACGCAGGCTGCGCATCTACCACTACTACCTGCCCATCTACTTCTGGTGCCGGTCACAGCTTGAGGCCCACCGTGCGTCGGGGGCCACCAGCGCCTTGGTGCTGGGCATCTCAGCGCCCCAGGGATGCGGCAAGACGACGGTCGTAGAGCAGCTGGAGCTGCTGTTTGCATGGGCGGGACGCAGGGCCGCGTCCGTCAGCATTGACGATTTCTACCTCACCAACGCGGACCAGACAGCGCTGGCGGCGGCCAACCCCAGCAACAGGCTACTGCAGTACAGGGGCAATGCAGGGACGCATGACCTGGCGCTGGGGACGGAAACGCTCAAGGCGCTGCAGGGGCTGTCGCAGCCGGGCGCATCAGCGGCGGTGCCTCGCTACGACAAGTCGGCGTTTGCCGGGCGTGGCGACCGTGCGCCGCCGTCCACCTGGCCGGTGGTCAAGGCCCCGCTGGATGTGGTGCTGTTTGAGGGCTGGATGTCAGGCTTCGCGCCGTTGGCAGACGCCGAGCTGGCTTCCCAACCCGCCGAGATTCAGCAGGTCAACCAGCACCTGCACGCATACAAGGACGCATGGGACTCGCTCGTTGACAGCTGGCTGGTCATCCGAATAGGCGACCCCCAGTGGGTGTACCAGTGGCGCCTGCAGGCGGAGGAGCGCATGCGTGCGTCAGGCAAGCCAGGCCTGAGCGACGAGCAGGTGGCGGACTTTGTGTCTCGCTTCATGCCCGCATATGATGCATACCTGCCGCAGCTGTACAAGAAGGGGCCAACGACGTGCCGCCCTGGCAAGACTTTGATCGTGGAGGTGGACCAGAATCGAGCGCCGGTGGCGCAGCAGCCTGAACCTGTGGTGTGAGCGGCCACTGCTGCAGCGTGTCAGGGTAGCAGCAACAACAGCAACAACGGAGGCCTGGCCAGTGTGTAGCACCAAGGCACGCTGGCTGGCTTGTTTGCAATGTTATGAATCTCATATTCACTATGACCTGTTGCGATGTGAATCGTGAGGCGCTGGACTGATGTGTTCCACACAAGCGTGGGGGTGCGTGGGTGTTGTAGCAATGGCAGCTATATACCTGTCAGTATTGTCAGGCAGACCCCTTGAACAGGCCTGCGACCGCCATCCATTGCACAAGCTTTTTTCTACGTTTCCATAGGGCTGCCGAGCCTGTTTCTGCACCATGGTGGTCTGTACATTTGATTATTGGCTTGCTTGCGCATGATTGTTACGACATCGGCACCTGGCAAGCCCTGCTTTCAGCAAGCAGCAAAAAAGCCTGAGCACGTGTATTTGATTGCACAAGCCTGGTGCCTTGGCCATTGGTCTTGTGAGGTTTTCTCAGGGTTTTGCAGTCATGATAGATTTTGCAGTCATGATAGATGGGGAGGGGGTGCCTTAATGTGGAGGAAACACCCTACCTTCGATGAAGAGATAGCAGAACAGGTAACAGGCCTAATTGCATCCTCAATTCTGTGCCTGACAGTCTGGCTGCAGCTGTCTGTGGCGTACCTGCGCTCTGCGCGGTTGCAGCAGTTGCACTGACCCGCCTTTGCAAGCGTCATGCCTGACATGACAGCATATCCAGCTACCTGTGTATCACCTGCCTGAACAGATGGTGGTGTGTGTTACAGTTGTTTAGGGCACCGCGAGGGTGCATACAACCCCTGTCCCAAATGGGCCAGGATGTACAGGCTCATGACCGAAAGTGGCTCGAAGGCCTTCCCCGCAAGCAGGGCACCCAAAGTCTAGAAACCATCACCGAAACAAACTCCTTCCGCAATGGGAATCGAACAGATGTGAGGGCCCTGGGTCGTACGGCTGACTGCTCTCTCTCGCTGCTAAGCTCACTGGAGGGGTCAACGCCCACTCAGTGAAGGTGCCGCAGCAGCTGGGAAGGCAGAGAAGGCTTGATAAGCCCACGCCCAAGGAGTTGAACCTGTTGGGTCCAGTGCCGAGTTACCGATGCTCGGGAGGCAGACAGAACATGCCCATTCACACAGACGTCACCTGCCAGTCTGAGAGACTGATTGATGACAGGTCCCTAGGACTGAGCTTCCAGAATCAGATACAGATCTCTTGCTCGAGCAACCATTG
>JAWZTI010000789.1:0-20653 GCA_039880955.1 Chlamydomonas urium
GTGCGATGCTGTGCGATGCTGTGCGATGCTGTGCGATGCTGTGCGATGCTGTGCGATGCTGTGCGATGCTGTGCGATGCTGTGCGATGCTGTGCGATGCTGTGCGATGCTGTGCGATGCTGTGCGACGCTGCGCTGCGCTGCGCTGCGCTGCGCTGCTCGGGAGCGTTTATGTTAGGAGGCCTTCAGGCATCCCGACTGTTTTGTTTACGCCTTAAGACTCTGCCGCCACCTGTTTGCGCCTTGAGAGCCTTGTCGTTGCCTGTTGAAGCCTCTGCCTCTGCCTCCTGCCCCTTCCACTCCACACAGGCAACGAGGGGTCTGGGCTGCGCACCAACATCCGCCGCGCCTGCTCAGGCCTCATCCAGGTTGAGATGGGCCTGCCCCGCCAGCAGCTGGCTGCAGACTCGCTTAACGTCAGCGTAGCTGCCGGCATCCTCATTCACGCAGCGGTGGGGGCGTCGTTGCGCGCTGTGTCTACTGCGCCTGCGCAGCCTGTAGAGTCGAGCAGCTGATGGATGAATGGATCTTATAACTGTCTTGCGGCACCTAGTGAAACCCTTGGGACGCAAGCGACTGCAGCTCAATTTTCTTCATTTAATGGCAGAAAATGATGCAGCACAATCACCAAGGTTATGCTACAGGGTAAGCTCCTGAAGGGGACAGCTCCATCGGCAAGCTCGTCGTCAACATGATGCTGGGGCCGATGCTGCCACTGCGCTGCTGGCTGCGCATGTTCAGGCTCCGCCTGAGCTGAGCTGAGCTGACAAACCGGTCTTGCCTCAAGGGCCGGGCGGATGCAGCATGAGCCTTGTGCAATTGCTTGGCTGGCGCATGTTGATGTTACAAGGGTGGAAGGCCAGGAAACTGTCCTGATGATGAGGTTTGGGCGCTCATGAGTGCTTCTCCCAAACTGCCAACCCAGATTTGCTGGTCAGACTCAGGGTGCTGATCTGCTTTTTCCCTCGCATGAAAAGGTGTGACACCCTCAAAGCGCTGCCTGTTAGAATGTTGCGCTGTTGTGCAGTCCTGCGCCAGCCTGGCCTGCGAATGTAAGGCCCATCGCATACAGTAGGGCTCCACCTGGCCTGTTGCTGCGCCGTCACTGCTGGGGACGCGACCCTTGGCTGCACCCCCCTCGCGAGCGCAGGATGAAGCCCTTTGCGCCTCCGCGCTACATGGCGGCATGTCTCTTGGCAGCAGCCATGGCGATGGCATGTGTCTCCATGGCAGCCACGATCACACACACTGGTGAGTTGCAACGCATAAAGCTGCTGTGCCTGGAAACATCGCAGCGCAGCACAGCGCGTGTCCATGTCATCAGGCGGTAGCTTGGATGAACGTTGAACTGGCATGCATGCAACACATCAGGACACTGTTGCTCGGGGCTGCCCTGTTGTTGGCAGGTACTATCCAGGTGGTTTCAACCAGCTCTGAGCATGCAGATGAGCCGCTTCAGTACCTGCTGCACATTGATGGCGACTGGGACCGCATCGTCCATCTGGCACCTGGTGCAGCATCCCTGGGAGACCTCTCCACCGGCATGGAAGTCGAGGTGAGTGGCAGTACTGAAGCTCTCCGTCCAGCGGCTTCAGGCATGGTTGAGCGCATGTCTGTCAGCTGCCCTCTTTGTCAAACGCAATTGCCCGTTGTGTACCAATCAGCCTCCCTGGCAAACACAGTGTACGCCAGCACTTAGCCCTGGGCTGCACATCGCGCGTCACTTCCGCCCATGCCTCGGGGCGTACTTCAACCTACTCAGCGAGAGCAACGCCCTCAGCTCTAGCCTGAGCACCTTCACTGCTGCATCGCACGCTGCAGGTCGTGGGCGAGCTCCAGGACAGCATCACGCCTGCATCCACCTCGGACACCGCCGCGTCCCCCGTCTCCCTCGTCGTCAACTCCGTGTCAGAGGTCCCCGCAAGCCGTCGTTCCCTGAAGCAGACACAGCAGGTGGTCCGGCCCCGACAAGGGCAGAGCCTAAGTGCGCTGGTGGTCAGGGTCTCGGTGTGCGGCACCGCGCCTCGTTGGACTGTTCAGGTGCGTTGTGTTTTGTCAGAACCCTATCACACAGTGCCAGGTGGTGTTGTCAGGGCGCATGTTAAGAGTCACGAGGACAAGACAGGCGTGATCAGACAAGGCGTCGCTCGATTCCAGACCACACCAATGTTCAGGGGTCCGCGTTGCCTCTTGAAGCATCAGCACTGCTGAGCAGGTAGACTGCCTGTGCAGACCATGCAGATGGGAGGTCTTGGGAGGGCCCACTTACTCAAGCAATACAACCACACCTCCTTCGCTCCTACTAATACTGCTGGCAGTCTGTGTGCTGCAGCACATATCGCAGCCCACAGCACGCGCTCTGTTCGTATGCGTCGCTTGGTGCCCATTTGGATGATTGATGGCGCCCACATGCATGATTGAGGGGTGATTGAGGGGTGATTGAGGAGTCATTTGCTGAGTGCAGGATTGAGGGGCCATTGGCATGCATGCCAAGCACATCACAGTTGCTGACGCACCTGTGCGTTTGCTCCATCCTCTGCACTCTGCCACAGAACATTGGAGCTATGCTGAAGTCTGGCTTGGCTCCAGGCGCCAGCACTACCAGACCGTACAACACGCTGTCTGGCCTCAGCAACATCGACCCCTCCCGACCCTACACCTACGCCCATGCGCTGGACCGCTGCTGGTACGCCAAGGTGCGGCGATGACCACGGCCTGGGGGTTCCGAGTGAGCCCCTGTAAAGTTTGTTGTGGCGAAGGAAAGATTGGCGGCCGCAGCCTTGGCTGTCGCGCATGCCCCTGGGCTCCAGGTGTGACATGCACCTGCCATGTTGCACTGCTCCCTGTACACATGACCAGGCTATTTCAGTTGGGAGCTTCCACTTCTTTGGGCAGGACCTTTGTGTCCTTCGTGTCCTCTGTGAGCATCCCATGGACTGCAGAAGTTATTGGTGTACGTTCTTCCCCTGCCTCGCAGTTTGGCATCAACAAGAGAAGCTACTCCGCCCGCAACGGCGCGCCACTCCGCGTGATTACCCAAGACGTCTCCATCTGCAACAACGTGAACATCAACAGCGTGTGCAATGCTAACCTCGGCCCTGAGATCCGCCGCCTGGTTGACGCTGCTCTGATTGCAAGGTAGGAGCGACGTCGTGAGCAAATGTGCCGCGTTGGCAAAACGGGGAGGGAGGGCACAAGAGGCAGGACGTGCACTCACATACTGGTGCAGAGAGCGAGCAGGGCTTGCTTATCACTCTGGCTTTGGGGTACCTAAAGTAGACCAGCTCTGGGTGGCGGGAGTCCTCCGCCAGTGCAACTGCAACCACGGCCAGAGGAGCTGGCACTGCAGTGCACATCCGCCACACCTAGCAAAATCAATCCAGAAAATGGTCGCTGCGGACTGCATGGCCGCTTTGGCTTACGCCCTTTGACTTGCAGTGTGTCCCTCTTCACAGCCACATGCTCCTGTCCTCCCCATCTGCTGCCGCCACCCTTAGGGACCGCACCCTGGACATCAGCTTCTTTGAGCGTGTCGTCATGTACCTGCCCGTTTCGCCCAGCTGCCGAGTCAAGGGCCGCAGCACGCTGGGGTGCACCCGGGGCGCAGGCGCTCCTCCCTGCAGCGTCTGGATGTTTGACCCAACGGTCACCGCCATCTCCCGCGAGATCGGGCACACTTTTGGCCTCAACCACGCCAATGCCGTGAGTCCTTGCAGTTGCACTTTTAAGCAGGACACTCCCCTTCTCACTCTCCCTGGGACAGTTCCTGCTGCGGCAACTCTCTGGCAGCTTTGCTGCTCATGCTATGCACAATCTGTGGGTTGTTGTCAGCTTGCTCCTGACCGATTGATTGGCCGCAGCACATCAGCCCTGGATCAGAATCACCTTGAGCTGCTCTGCTGTGAAAAACCCTGTCAAGTCACACTGAAGCATCAGGAAAACTGAGCATGTCCCACATATGTCCTCATGGGGCAGCTTGGAGTCGGTGCCGCTGCTGATCACCTCTGAGGCCCGCTGACATTTTTCCCCCTTCTGTGCGTGTGCAGTTTGCTTAGCGCGCGGAACTTAGCAGCTGGTATCCAATCCAGGGCGGTGAGTGTTCCCCAAAGGCATCGTTGCCTGCGTGAACTGCACATCCATTTTCTTAGTGCATCATAGTGCGCTAGTATGCACTATGAACTGCTGAGTGGCATGTTGGTGAAATGCGCCTGGCTGTGACTTTAAGCAAACGGTCTGAATCTCCCACGCAGGCGACAAGAGCTGCACCATGGGCGAAAGCGAGTACACCTGCTTCAACTCCCCCAACTGCTGGCGGTTGGGCTGGTGCAGCCCGCTGGCAACAGTCGAGGGCAGGTCCCTGTCCCACCCCCGCAACTTCACCATCGCCACCCAGATCACCACGCAGGCCAGCTTCGTGCAGATCTCCATGGGCTCTGTGTCAGCTGGTGCCCCAACCGTGTTCATCAGCTACAGGTGAGAGGCGTCGCACCAGGCAGCGGGGTTTACTGCATCAGGTGAGAGGCGTTGCACCGGGCAGCGGGGTTTACTGCTACAGGTGAGAGGCGTTGCACCAGGCGGCGGGGTTTACTGCATCAGGTGAGAGGCGTTGCACCGGGCGGCGGGGTTTACTGCTACAGGTGAGAGGCGTTGCACCGGGCGGTACTGGCGGTACTCCCTGCCCAGGGACACACGCTGGTGACTGGCCATGAGGGCGGGGCTCTTCTTTTCTGGGTTCTCCTGCGCCCACAGCGCGTCTCTCAGAAGGAGGGTGAGGAGAGGCCTCTTTCCCATGCTCCTGTAAAGACCCTGTACCACGCTGTCAGCTTGCCCTGCCTTTGCTTAGGGCCTTATCTTGCTACACATGTGCGTTTCGCCAACCGCAAGGTCCTCCCCTTACCTCCCCGTGCAGTCCCTTGCTGACGCCATTCTTCACCTGCTTCCCTTGCATACGCACACAGGCAGCAGTCTGTTAGCGTCAGCGTCAAAGGAGACTTCGACCAGGTGCAGCTCTTTGTGTACGTCCACACCATGTCAGCCGCCTGCACTCCCAGTTTCAACCCGACGGCAAACATGCCCTGCAACACCAACATGACGGCGATGCTACCCGCCAGGGTAAGTATTGGGCATGTGGTTGCGACTGGTACAACAGCAGGGTGCCCACATTTGCCAGCTGCAATGGAAGCACAAGAACGCTGCCGTGGAGAACGGCCAAGGGGCTGAGTGTCAACCTGGGCTTGGTGTGCTGATTTGCTTCACAACACACGTGGCAATCACACAGCAGCGAACCCTCTCTTGGCTTGCGGCTTGCTGTGAGCCTCTCTCATCGCGCACCACACGCCTGCTATATGCACCTGCCTCTGTGTCTGTAGTCCCAGTCCCTTTATGAACTCATTTTTACATCCCCTCCAGGCCTAGCTTACCCCGATGCCTATCTTCCTTTCATCATCTTCACAACCGTCGTCTTCCCAAACCTCCCTCCCTCACCAGGGTGTTTACTACGACCCAAGCACCAACCTACGCGTGGCAGTGCTCAGCACCAGCAACAGCAATGCCAAGGTGCTGGTGTGCCTCTCGGCCAGCCCCTGCCCCGGAGAGAAGGGCCTCACTGGATGTAAGTCTGACTGCGAGTGCAACTGCCATTTGTCTAAGTGCAGTTGCACTGTGTTGGGTCCCGGTTGCTGGGTCCCGGTTGCAATCCCCTGATCAGGGAAGGCGCAGTCGTTTGCTTACAAGGAGCCGGCTGGCTTCAACCAGCAGTGTGATCGTCAGAGGGGTTATAGATGATCAGCCACCAATAGGTTCAGCCTAGTCCTCTCACGCACACAAGCTCTGCCATCGCTACTGGTGCAGAAGCCTTGCTCTGGCGGCCCTTGCATCGCAGCGCTGCTCATCTCCACCTATACCCCTTCTCCTGTTTCAACCCCATCCCAACAGTGTCAATGACCACTCCCTCCGTCAACCTGGGCAAGACCGACGACGCGTTCGAACGCGTCGGGCCGGGCGCTGCTCCCGTCGGGATCTGGTTCGACACCTCGTACTTCCGCACGCCCGGCTTGCTCACAAACATCACCGCCTGGGCCACCGCGTCTGGCATCTCCCGAATCGTTGGCCTGCGGACCACGTTCACCAGTGACGTTGCGCCCATGCACGGCGACAGCAGCACCAGCAACAACCTGAGGCGCATGTCGATGGCCTTGGCACCTGGCGAAGTCGTGGTGTCCGGGGTGAGTCGCCATCAGGGGCAGGGTTACGCGCCGCGCTGGGTGCTCCTTCCCAACCCAAATCCCGCTCCCCAGGACAGCTTGCGCTTTTTCGTTCTTTCTTTGTTACAAGTGCTTTGCTGGCGCTGATGGGCTGGGCTGACAGGTGGGACGGGCAGCGAGGCAGCACCGCTGCGGCACAGGCTTGACTGCGCGTCGCTCAGGACTGGGGCTGCTCCTGGTCTCCAGCCTTGCACCCGACTGCCGCGCACCTGGTGGCTCGCGTCCTCACTCAGGGGACTGTTGGGAAGCTAGCCAAGGGAGTATTCCACATCGGCCCTTGGGGGTTCCTTGTAATGAAGATACGCTCCGCTGAGCCCCTGTGTCCCTTCCCTGTCTGCTCCCCACCATGCTGCAGAGCGTGCGGGCGACGGGTGGCGACATCTACACCATCACCCTCAACACCAACCTCAACCGGACAGAGACGCTGGGCGAATGCCGAACAAGCGCCTGCTATGCCGCAAGGGAGCGCCCAGTTGAGCCGCCACCCGAGGCACGTTTGACCGGCTTCCTCGCAACGCATCGGATCAGCCAGCCGCCACCCCACCAAGAGGAGCGTCGCCAACCTGACGGACCTGCAGTTCGTGTGGGCCGGGGACGGCTACGGCGAGGACGGCAGCGGTGCGTGGTGGTGCTTGGGTGACTGCTTCTGTGTAGTTGGCTGTTGACTGTGCAATGGGCAATGGGCTAGTTGTACATGATGCCCTGCCACATACAGCTGGCATACGTGGTCTTCACTCTGGCAAAACGGGCTGAACGAGCGCGCGGTGTAACCGCGCAATCACTTTCCATCTGGCGTGTGCAACAGAATGAGTCATGCTCACTTCAGGCTCCCTCCGCTCTGACATCTGACTCTGATGCAGCCGCATGAATGGACAGCATCCAATAGCTTGCGCCTTGCAGGCAGAAGACAGCGCTACCGATGCTGATGTGTCGCTGCTGCTGCTGCTCCTGCTGCGCCCTGCCGCTGCAGACCCCTGCGGCTGCATTTTCCCCTTCATCTACAAGAACGCCACCTACAATGCCTGCACCACTGTTGATGACACCCATGCCTGGTGCATGGTGTCTCCCTGCTGTGCCAACTTCCCGCTAGCCAACAACTCCATGCCCCCTGGCATGCGCCGCGCCTAATGCTGAAGTGAGTACCGCTCACCGCGACGCAACAGCATGGCGGATAGGCAGCTTAAAACGTGAAATTTCTGGGAGTGGCGCTTACCTGCTGCTTGCCTTTCAGGGGTTGTGACGCAACTGTCTGCTTGGACCATGCGCACCTGCAGGTATACGTATTTCCTTGCCAGCAGCTCCAGACACAGCTGGAGCCGCTTGAAGTCCAGGACACAAGCACGCTTGCAGCGCACCACTGGTAACCAAGCGCATGCTTGCATGGTCCTGTCCACGCAAGCGCACATCGCTGGCAGACCTATGGCTCCATACAAAGCAGCTGCTTTTTTTTGCATCTTGCAGCGCCTGTGCTGTCTGTCATAAACAAATATTTATGGTGGATGTTTTGGTGACTCCTTTCGTCTATCCACCCAGCAATTCATGCGCGCAGCATGCACCTTAGCTGCTGCTCCCAGTCAAGTCAGCCTTGAAGTCTTGATAAACCTGGATTATTTGCTTAGTTCCATTCTCCTCTGGGATGATGGCCAGCAAAGGATGTGGCACCTGACATACCCCGTTCCGATGCTGGTCTGAGGGTTGCCTGCTATTGGTCAGCTTTGACGTTGGCGGTGCTTGGTGGTTGTTCGCGTGGCGGCATGGGCGGTTACAAGCCCTGCAATTTCGTCTGATATCCCAAGAGCCCCTGTTCGATTCCGGCTGATGACGAATAAGAGGATTTGAGTTTCGGTTGTGGAGTTGGCGGTACCTTGATCACCTGTGGTGTTCGTGTAAATACATTATCTTGGGGGGGTGCGCATCCCTACTACACGCACACACCTGGTTAGGGAGCGACTTGTCTCTCCATGGGCAACCGTGGGTCCCAGGTTCGATTCCCAGAAGCTTCGTGTTTCTGGAGCCGGCGCGCGCNAGCTTTGACGTTGGCGGTGCTTGGTGGTTGTTCGCGTGCCGGCATGGGCGGTTACAAGCCCTGCGATTTCGTAACTTCATCGGTTGTTACCCTCGGATTGAGTGGTCATTGCTTCCCCTTGTCTTCAATACCCCGCCCGATTGGGTGGCCTCTGTAACGATCTCTCTCTCTCTCTGCTATTGATAGAGCCTCTAGTAGAGAGAGACTCTACTAGCAATTGATGTTTGCTTTCTGTTGGCGGGCTTTCGTGCCGCGGTAGTTAGCATTGCTATTCAGTCATGGCAGCTTTTGTGGGCAAGCTGCGCCGTGGGCGCTTCCTTGCTTTTAGCACGTTGCCCATTTGTGGCGCCACTGCCATCAGAACCATGGCCTTGCCACAACGTGCTGCTTCAGTTCTGAAACTTGCTGAAGCCCACACTCACTTGTTTGCGAGCATCCCTCATTGCGCTCATGCCTTCAACGATGGATGTGAATCGGCTGCGAGACCTTGCAGAGGCCCATCGCCAGGGCAGCAGCGAGGCGGGCATCGATGCGGTTGGCATCATCATCGAGGCTGTGGAACAGTGCGACCGCCTGCAGGATGAAAGTGAGAGAAAGCCATGCAGCTGCCCAGCACCACAGCAATTTGCCCTCAACCTGGCTTGGTGCACACAGCCATGCCATGCAACGCAGCCGGCAGTCTGAAAATACGTTGCTGCTGTGCACCCACAGGCCCTGATGCAGCAGCTGCTGCAGCGGAACAGCTGCTGGCTCATGCAGTATCTGCATTCAGCCCTGATGACATGCAGGTCGGCTGCTATTGGCTCACACGCAGCTGGTGCGGGTTCTGCAGCAGTCTGGAGGGAACACTAGTAACAGCGTTGCAAATGCAAAAGGCATGCAATGATACACCACAGGAGGATCGGCTGCATCAGCAGCTGGCCCAGCAGCGGAACCTGGTGACAAGTCCCTGGCTGCCCCACCTGTGGCACGCTCCCTTCAGCCCTCTACCTCCCTGTTTCGCCTCCCCTTGCCTAGCAACCCATGGCATCCACACCCGCATAACTACACTTAACCTGAGACCACCTCATCATCCCCTTACTTTCCGGGCTTATGGGGATAAGTATGGGTCATCCGTGCCCTTGTGGCACCCCCAGGCCAATAAGGAGGCCCCACTGTCTACTTCACTAACCCTCCTACCCATAACGTTTCTTACACCACAGCTAACATGGTATTGCCTTACAACGTTCCACTCACACCCACCCCATGCACCCCTTCCTTGCTACAGGAGCTGCTGGACAACATCTTCCTCGACGCGGGCCCGCCACTGCTGGCGCTAGCACACCTTGGCCCTGGGCCCTCGCATCAGGCTGCCAGGCTGGCGGACCTGTTGGCCTTGCGCTGCAACGCGCGGGAGCTGTTGACGCTGCTGCTGGAGACCCTCGACGCCTGCAGCCGCAGGTGAGGTTCACACATGTGTGACAGGATCTCATGCCTCACAATGCTGGAAGGCTTGCCTCCCCTTGACATATCACACCACACTTCTTCCACACCTGCAGGCTGGGCGAGGGTGCCGAGGCCATCGGCAGCCTGTCGCTGGGTCTGCACCTGCTGCAACTGCTGTCGCGCGTGCTGGCAGCCGTGCGCAGGCGCAGGCTCCAGTGCACCTCTGACGCGCTCCCGCAGGTCGCCGCATTTGCCGCCGCCGTGCAGCAGGGCTACCTGACGGCGATCCTGTCCGGCGCGGAGGCCATGGCAGCAGCGGCGGCGGTGCGGGATGTCACGGCGAGCAGCCAATCATCCACAGAGGCGCAATGGCAGGGACAGTTGGGGGAGCGGCAGTGGGTGTCTGCTGCAGGTTCTCAGGGAGGCGGTGGCGGCGGGGTGGTGGTTGCTGCGCTTCCCCCGGGGTCTGCAGCAGAGATCGCCGCCGCCGCCACCGCCGCCGGTAGTTTGTCCAGTTTTGTGCCAGCTGCTGCCCTGTGGCCCGAGGCAGGGCTGTGCAACACCAGCGCTGGAGCAGCGGCGACGGCAGCAGCAGCCACCTCCGGGGGTGCAGGTCAGGAAGGCGAAGAGGAGGTGGCGCGGCTGGTGTGCGAGATTATGCAGGCCTTTGCGACCTGTGTGAAACAGATGAATGACAAGGTAAGACTGTGGTGTGGGGGACTGCCAGCAGGGTAGGGCACAGGAAGAGTTGAGGACTGAGGGCATAGGAGGGGCAGGGCAGAGGTGGCGGGGCAGCAGAGGGGGAATGAGTTATGTTGCAAACCAGTGCGCACTGCGCAGAACATAACGTGAAAAGCAGCAGTGCATAATCACCTGCGCTGCTCGCTAACCACTATGTCATCTCCTTCAGCATGTACATCGCAAGGCTGGTCCCACTGACCCTGACAGCTGCCACCGCTTGGTCATGCAGGTGGTTCAGCCAGAGCTGCAGGCCGGTGCTTCGCCTAAGGACGCACAGCGCTGTGCGCAGCGGCTCCGCCAGCTGGCGCTGCACCTGGCTGCGGTGCTGGCGCTGCCGGTGAGCCACTCGCTGCTCCACAATCAACGTCGGCTGTTGCTGGCGCCCCTTCAGACGCTGCTCCGACTGGCGGGCGCTGCCCCCACAAGGGGCATGGATACTACAGCTGCCACTGGCGCTGACGCTGCCCTCGCTGCTCCTTCTGCTGCATCTGCCACTGCTGCCGCTGGCGGTGCTGCAACAGCTGCCAGAGGTCAGGGGCCGGCTGCTGCGTTGGACTGGCTTTGGCTGTGGGACGAGGCACACTTGCAGCCAGGCGAGGACGAGACAAGTGACGCAGGTGACGACGATGAAGACACACAGTTGGCAGAGGCGGATGACAGCGGTCAAGAGCAGCGGCGACGACCGGTGAGGGTGGCAGGAAGCAGCTGGTGGGGTAGCTGTTGCAGCAGTGGGTGCATGATCAGAGGTTGTGGTGGTCGATGATTGTCATGGTCTGTAGTTGCGGGCGGTGATTATGGCTTGTAGTGATCAGGGGTGGTGTGTTTTACAGTTGTTTAGGGCACCGCGAGGGCGCATACAACCCCTGTCCCAAATGGGCCAGGATTTACAGGCTCATGACCGAAAGTGGCTCGAAGGCCTTCCCCGCAAGCAGGGCACCCGAAGTCTAGAAACCATAACCGAAACAGTATCCTTCCACAATGGGAATCGAACTCGTGACCTCTGGAAAAGTACCAGGGCACTTCTGCCCTCTCTAGCAGTTTAACGTCGTGCTGAGGGGTGTGGCATTGTACTTGCAACACCCTGTTTGCCCATCCTCACCAGCCTTTGGCCCCAACTGTCCCGATGTGCAGCCGAGGGACTTCCCGCAAGCCCCGGCAGGTGCTGCCCTCCTGATTCTCACAGCACTTGAGCAGCAGGCAGCATCTGCAGCAGCAGCATCTGCAGGAGCAATTGCTGAAACAACTGTCGGCGCACCTGCAGCAGTAAAGGCATCCTCGTTGCCAGCGCTCGCCGCTTTGCTGCCAGGGGGGTGCCCTGCCTCAACTCCCCCTTCACAACGCTTGGACACCTTGAGGGTGAGTGGCATGGCTCCTTCGATAGGTAGACCGTGGCGGGCTTTGATGAACCCTATTTATGACTGCTGGGCATTGGCTTCAGTCAGCAACTCACTGTTGTCCTGATGTGCTTTGCACCAGAAAGCGGCAGGCAAGCTTAAAGCCAAGACTTCAGCTTGAACCTATAACAGGCAAGCTTAAAGCCAAGACTTCAGCTTGAACCTATAACAGGCAAGCTTAAAGCCAAGACTTCAGCTTGAACCTATAACAGGCAAGCTTAAAGCCAAGACTTCAGCTTGAACCCTAACCTCTGCCCACCCGTCTCTGTCTCTGCCTGCCCATGAACATCCCGCCTGCCTGCTCCCTGCACCCAATTTGCCTGCCTGCCTTGTCAGCTGGGGTGCCTGCTGTCTGAGGCCTTGGTTGTGGGTGCTGAGCGCAGCAACAGCCGGACTGTGCTGCTCAAGGCGATGCGGCTCTTGGGCATGGCTGGGCACATCGCGGCCCGCCAGGCGCCCAGCGCACCCACAGCGGCACCCACAGCGGCGACCACATCGGCAGGTACAGCAGCAACTACATACACAACCGCAGCGGCAACCATGGTGGCAACTAAAGAGGCAGCAGGCTCGCAAACAGGACAGGCGCAGCCACAGGCGCAGGTGCAGGCACAGCCACAGGCTTCTGAAGAGCAGAGCGTCGCGATGCGAGCGGACCCGATGTCGGCGGCAACGGCGGCAGCGGTGGCTAGTGTGGATGTGGCGTCACAAGGGCAGAGCTGTGCAGGTGCTTCACCTGGTGTGAGCCTGCCTGCAGCTGCACCTGCAGAGCAGGCTGTGCTGGCGGCAGCAGACCGCATGCTGCAGGTAGGCGCGCACTCGCCACTGCAATCCAGCACCACTGCACCTGGCCTTGACCGCACAGCAAGAGCAGCAGCAGCTTGTCCCTGGCTTTGACACAGCCTGCCTCATCAGTCTGCCTTCACTGGAAGTTGACCTACGCAGCTGGCCTGCTGAGACCCTGTTGCTCTGAACGCCACTGCGCTCCTCGAGCCGTTTCAAACTGCTGCCTGCAACCCCCCTCCCTAATACGTCACCCTGAGCAGGTGCTTGCGGTCAACATTGCGCACGGGCCTGACGAGGAGACACAGGGTACTGCCTTCAGGTAACCTTAGCCTCAGATAATGGGCGGCCTTGCCAAGCAGCCTCAGCTGACAAGCACTGACACCGTACATAATGTATATAGCGATAGGCAGGCTAATCACATGTACCCAGCTATAGTAGGTTGTGTCGTGGTTGACATACCAATGTCCATGTGCTGCAGGCAATTGTCCTGGGCGCAGGCCCCTAGAGAAGGGGGCAACCTGCTCAGAGGCCTCACTCCCAGCCACCCGGCGCGTCATGCCACACCCTTCTGACACACCCCTTGCTCCCACCCACCCACTCCTCCTCAACCCACTACGCTTCCGCCCTCCACGCCCCTTGTACCACCAGCTGCCTCAAGTCCTACCTTGCGGGCCTGCCCCCGCGGCCCCGGCTGCTGACGCTACACCGCCTCAGCTGCCTGCCGTCACCCGCTGTTGTTTCCCTGGCGATGCAGCTGCTGCAGCAGCAGCTCACGGCGGCCCTCGCGCGCCCAGGCAAGGCCTATGGCTGGGCAGGTACCGACAGCTGGGTACTGACAGCTGGGTCCCGACAGCTGGGTAGTCTGGGCAAGGCGCTGAACCTGGGCAGATGTGTATACCTGGGAAAAAGCATATGTTCTGAGCCCATGTAGGTTGCCTGGCTGCGTCACTGGCGCTTCATGCAGTGTATGCTATGCGCAGCACTCAGGATGCCTGATGCTTGCGCATGACTTGCTTACCTGTGCGGCATGCCTTCTGTGTGCAGGGACGATGCAAGCCTCAGTCTTTGCTGCCCCAAGCGTCCTCGCCCCCGTCAGCGCAGTAATCAAGCGCATCATCCTCGCCGTTTGCCCTTCAATCGCCGCCTCCGCCATTACTACTGCCACCACCCCAAGTCTTTCGTCTTCCTCCAACACAATGGCTGCCACCACCTCAAGCCGTACTGTTGCCTCCGCCATGCCAGATTCCACCGTAGCTACAGCCGCCACGTCACCCTGTGGTGCACCTGAAGGCAGGCAGGGCCACAAGGAAGCTTCCTCATCAGCCCATGCGCAGGGGCAGGGGCAGGGCCAGGGGCAGGGGCAAGGACAAGTACCACCTGAAGGGCAGTCGCGGCCGCTGATGTTCCGAGTGGAGCCCCTTCTGGAGCACGCAGACGCAGCATGTGCGGCGGTCAGCGTGGTGCGCTGCCTGTTGCTGCGATGTGCCATCGGTGCGGTGCCCCCATCGCCCTCAGCGGCAACCTCCCCTGCGGCAGCTGCCAACTGGAATGCAGGCACATCCAGCCCGTCGGCAAGGGGCCAACCGATGCAAACCCTAAGCCCCAAGCTGCTGGAGGCTGCCCAGCAAGTGTACACGCAAGCGGTATTGCCACTGGCGCTGGCGTTGCCTCAGCAGGCCGTGCTGCAGCAGGAGTTTGCTAGCCGGGACGCTGTTGAGTGCCTGGCGGTTGAGAGGTTGGGAGAGGTGCTGCAGCACACGCAGCAGCTGTTTGCGGCCTTGGGCTGAGCGGCGCTGCGCTCTTGCAGGCAAGCTTGCCTGGAATTAGTGCTGAATTGTTGATGAGCAGGCATTGCAAGGCTTGACAGCTAGCACCCTGGATGAATACTAGGGCCCAGCATGAGCGTTGCAAGTACAGCGCGTGTGTAGACAGTGATTTCGAGCGCCTGTCCTGTGTTGTTGTCAGCTGCTACCGCTGTATGAGGCTCGATGCACAGCAGATTCCTTTCGAGTATCTTGGCACACCAAGTTAAAGCCACACCCGCCAGACAAAACATGAACTGCTTGAAAATCACCATAGCGTACAGCTGCAAACAGCCAACCAAAATCTGCAGTCCGCCCTGTCTGCCCTTGTAGCATGAAGAGCCTCGTAAGCAAGAATGCCATTACCATATTACCATGCTCCATGCTCCATGCACGGCAACTTGAGCCACCAGTGCAAGTGGACACACGCAAAATACACTCCTCCACATCCAGGCTGGCTGGAAATGGCTTTGATGCGTTGCTTTCTGCACAGCGCCAGCATGTCCCCATTGCTTGCATTTCTGTTCATTGAAAACGGCCAGCATGGGCCCCTGCATGGCCTCTGCAGCAGAAAACACGCACATGCAGGACCTTTCACAAGCTCTGTTCAGCTGTCTGTGTTGGAAGTACAACGCGCAGTTTAGGCTTGATGTGAGAATGAGACCGCGAAGTTTGCCGTGGCGCCATCGACCAGCCAGCCTCTCGCGCCAACACCCAGCCAGCTCGACACCGTCCGCCTCAACTGTCAGCATGAGCTGCCAGCTCTCACCCGCCAGCCTCTCCACTGCTGGCACTTACTGCCAGCCCTCACCAGCCACACGGCGCTGGTATGCGTTGGACGGCGGCAGCTTGCTCAGCGTATCGGCACCTGCGTGGAAGGTGGCAGTTGGCCAGCCCTGTCAGACAAAAGCTCTCAAGATCATGCAGCAGCTCACAAAGCAAAAGCATGCAAAACAGCACGTGTGACCAATTATGTCCCATTGGCCAGAGAGCCGTGGCATGCAGCACGTACAGCAACAATCCTTGCAGCACCCCTTGCAGCCCCTCGCTCACCCCGTCACCTCTAGCCACCCCTTCCCATGTGCCCCTCATCCCACGCCCCTTCCCCCTTCCCTCCTTACTCACCCTCTGCAAACCGTTCCTCGCCGCCCCATCCCCTTTCGCCCCTCCTCCTACCCTCCTGCCTCCCCCTCCCCAACCAACTCACCCTCTGCCGAGCGGCCCTCCACTCCCTCGTAGTGCCTCAGCCACACGCCCCTGTAGTCCTGCTGAGGGCGGATGATCTTGGTGTCGGGGTCGGCCAGAGACTCGCGCCAGTGCGCACAGTAGCCGACAATCCTGAGGGACGGAAAGGGGGTGGGGGGCAGAGTGTGAGCAGGGTGCAAGCAGGTGTGGAGGTTGGAAGCCACCAAACCTGCCTGTCTCCACTCTGACTGCATTGCCCTTTTCCTAGACCCTCTGCTTCTCTTGCTTTGATCCATTACCATAAAGGCCCGCTTCCTCTTGTGCCCTGGCCCTTGTTGCCCTGTCACCCATGCATGCTCGCCCCAGCAGCACACCTAGGCAGCGCCATGACGAGCTGAGGCAGAAAGCCATCACACCCTCTTCCTCCTCCCCTACTCTCTTGTGCGTCCCCTCAACTCTCACCCCTTTTCACGCCCTGCCTGTAGCCCCACGCTCACCTGGGCAGCGCAAACAGCACCGTGAAGAACTGGGGCGGGAAGCCCAGCGCCCTGTACACGAGGCCGCTGTAGAAGTCGACGTTGGGGTACAGCTTGCGCTGCACAAAGTACTCGTCCTGCAGAGCGGCGTCCTGCAGCGCTACTGCCACCTGTGAAGGGCGACGGCATCGGGAGAGGGGGGCAAGGGGTATGTGTAGGGAGGATAGAGAGCATGCCAGCAATGCTCAGGCTTAAGTGCAGACCTCATCAACAGATGATCACCTCGCGCCCTTTCCCCCCTCCCCCTCCTGCCCCCACCTCAATCAGCGGGTCATGGCCGGTGATGGCAAACACCTCTGGCGCCAGCGACTTGATGATGTTGGCGCGCGGGTCAAAGTTGCGGTACACTCGGTGGCCAAAGCCAAACAGCTTCTCCTTCTTGGCCTTGACGCCGGCAATGAACGCAGGGATGTTCTCAACCTTGAAGGCAGCATACCAACAAAGGTGCATTGGTAAAGGTTGGCAGCAACAGACACCAGCAATGAGACACAACCCCACACTGTACCCACACTGTTCACACCCACAGTATTTGCACGCGCAATCCGCCCACACTTGCGATACCCACACCCTCCACACCACACACCACCACCGTCCACACCTTGCCGATGCGCGCCAGCATACGCAGCACCGCCTCGTTGGCGCCGCCATGCAGCGGCCCGTACAGCGCCCCCACGGCCCCGGCCATCGCAGTGTACACGTCGACGCCGCTCGACGACAGGTGGCGCACAGCAGCGGTGGAGCAGTTCATCTCGTGCTCGGCATGCAGGATGAAGAGAATGTCCTGTGAAGGGGGGCAGCGGCGGTGGCAGCGGTCAGTAGTGGTAAGTACTACGGTTTTTTGCCAAGGTTAATTGGCAGGCGGGGAGACATGCGGCGCCACTACTTGGGCAGTCCCTTGGGGCCCAAACAGGGGACCGGATACGCAGCGTTTTGTCGCAATGCAGTGCCCTCGCAGTCCATCCCACGCTGAAAGCCCACAAACACCCCCCACCCACCAGTGCTCTCGCCAGCCTAGGGTTTGGCTTGTAGTTGGGGTTTGCACCGCCGTCCAGCATGTAGAGGAAGTTCTCGGCGTACGACAGCCGCTGGTTGGGCATGGCGGGCTTGCGGCCGGTGCACTTGTGGTAGGCGAGCGCGGCGAGGTGCGGGATCTGCAGGGGGAAGGTAGGAGAGGAGGGAAACCGCAGGAAGTGAGCAGTGAGTAGCTGCTGCGTGGATGGGAGGCGCTGCAGCAACGCAGCAGCTTTATCGATACAGGGGCAAGGATACAGCAGGTGGAGCAGGGTCTGCAAAGCAAGTCCTCCCACACCCACCGCCTCATTGTCAAGCCAGCTTGGCAACCCCTACCAGCCGAAAGCAAGCACTCAGCAACCCCTCTTCTTCCCCTCCAGCACTCGCCCGCTTGCCTTGCCAATCAGCACAATCTGCTTGTCCTGCACCTCGCGGGTCATTCCGCACCCGCTGACACACCGTCAAGCCGGCTCAACAACCCCTACCAGCTAACAACAAGCAATCTAAAAATATCCTCCCCTCCCAAGTCTCACCTTGCCGATCAGGCGCACAATCTGCTTGTCCTGCACCTCGCGGCTCTTGTAGATGTTCTGCCCTGCCAGCGCGGGATTTTGCTCAGGGTGCAGCGTGGACAGCGTGCAGATGCCGGTCAGCAGCACGCCCATGGGGTGAGCGTCCGCAGGCAGCGCGTTGATGACCTCCTCCACCCCGGTGGGGAGTGCGCTGTGGCGCATGACGGACTCCGTGAAAGACGCCAGCTGGGACTGCAGAGGGGGAGAGGGTGGGGGGAGAGGGGAGGGGCAGTGTTGAAACGGTAAGCGTTGAGAAGAAGGAGCAGTGGTGGAATGGCAGGCGTCAAGGAAAGGAGCAGTGGTGGAGAGGCAGGCGCCAGGAGACGAGTGCACCCTAAACCCTGAACTGCAACAGCTACGCCTGGGTGCAGAATGATGGCCATGCAAATCCGCGGCAGCAGCAGCATGGGAAAAAGCAGCCAACGGAGTGGGACTCGCCAGGTTGCTGCAAGGACACAACCAACTGAGCGCAACAACTACCACAACTGCCCAAGGCGTCCCTGCCTGCTGGAGCCTGAAAGCTCAGAGGATCACTTCTTTTGCCCGCTGCCTGTCACTCATTCACCTACCTGTGTGGGCAGGCTGCCAAACAGCACCAGGTATGACGTCTCCATGAAAGTGCTCTTTGCCGCCAGCTCCTCAATAGGGTAGCCACGGTAGCGCAGGATGCCCTTCTCGCCATCGATGTACGAGATGCGAGAGATGACGGCCGAGGTGTTGGTGTACCTGTGTGCAGGCAGGGCAGGAATTCTGAAGCGTGGGAGCAGGCTGCAGGTAGGGACAAACAACAAGGCTGGCAAGGTGTGGTAGCTGGCATGGCACCACTTCAACAGCGATGAAGCCCGTTGCTGGCAACTACTCAAATGGAATGTCCCAGGTTAGCATGGAACAAGCATGCCAGATTGGGCAGGACAAGCACGAAACACTGCGTTTGCATGGCATGTGCTCACCCAGGGTCATAGGTGCGCAGGCCAACGCCATCCCCACCAGCCTTGATTGCCTTGAGGGCCTGCGCGTTGAGCGTGCCTCCCTCCGACACCTCCAGCTGCGCACAGGACGTTGTGCGGCAAGTTGTTGTGAGGTGTGGGGGTGCGGTTGTGAGTCTGCTTGCGTGTCGGCAGCTCGACGATGCGCCAGGCGCACATGCATGCATGCAGCGCTGCATCTCACCGTGTACTTCTTGCCGGTGCGATTGTCGAGCACAGTCAGCGTGCCACGGCCTCCGCCGGGCGCAGGGCGAGTTTCCTCGGCAAGTGTGTCATTGCGCTTGAGCTCATCGGCCGACGTGAGCTGCCGCGCGAGCACGGCAAGGCGCGAGCTGGCGGATGAGGAAGGGTCCATCGTCATGCGCGTGTAATGCCAGCTGACCCAAGCGCAAGGGTATCTCACTTCTCGCTCCGAACCCATGTGCTGGTGTGAAATTCGCAACGTTCCTGTTCAGCAAGGCAACGCTGTTGGGTGGGTCATAAATGCTTCCAGATAACATGCTCCCAGCATGTGTAAAACGCAGTGAGTTGCATGAAAGATGCTTCGGGTGAAAAAGAAATATGGTTCACCTCAGGGCTCTTTGGCATTAGAGGGTCACAACACAAATGGTCCAGTCTCACGCTCACCCGATTCAGATCCCATGCTGGCCCCGCCGCGCCCCACCCAAGGAACCCCAGCTGCCATCACCCGAGGGACCCCGGCTGCTTGCCCGCCCAGCACCAGCTTGCCCAGCCTGAGGAGCGGGCGTGGCACTTGTACTGCCAGACACGCTTCCCGGCCCAACCACCGACCCTACCCGCCACTGGCCCTGTTGCGACGGTCCTCCCGCGACTCTCCCGCGCCCTGCTACATCCCCTGATGGTTCCGAGGCGCCCGCAGCACTGCCAGCAGCAATACCGAACCCCTGGCCGCCTGGCCCCCCTCCTCCTGGCCTCATACTCCCCCCAGCTTGACCCTCCCCCTGCTCTGACAGCCCCACCCCCGCCCCTGGCCCCAGAGGCGGTTGCGCGAACCCCTGCGGCGCCGCCGTCAGGCCGCTCTCCCTCAGCCCCTCGGCAAGCTCCTGCAGCGTGGTGCTGGCGACACCGTAATCCTGGTGTATGCGCTGCAGCTCCGCCTGCATGGTGCGCATAAGGATGCGTGCCCGCGTGAGGTTCTCCTCTAGCGCGCCCTTCTCCGCCTCGAGGGCCTCCATGCGCGCCTGCAGGGTCAGGCAGACAGGCGGGTTGATGGGGGCGGGGTAGGGCAGGGCAGACAGGCAGGTGGGTGGGTGGGTGGGCAGGTACGGCAGTCAAGAGTGTGCAAAACGGGCTGCACAGTAAAACTTAGGTCGCCTCGCTCTTTTACTTCCGTTGGAAGGCTTGTTGCCTCTCCGCCTGGTCCACAGGGTGTCAAGAGCGGACACGCTCCAAGCCCCCTCTCCAGCGCAAGGCACACCCACACAAAACACGTGCGACACAACACGCACCACCCACACCCATCGTCCATGCCCCACCTGCATCTCTCCCAGGCGCTTCGACGCTAGGCCGGCAGCCCCGTCCCGGCCGTTGCCCGGCGTCCTCCCCTGCGGCCCCGCCAGATCCGCCTGCTCAATGCTCTCCATCAGGTCCAGGAAGTCACGCTCCGCTTGCCGCCTCTTGGCCTGCTCCTCCGTGAGCTGCGCCTGCAGGCGGTCAATCTTCTCCTGAAGCGCCTCCAGCGCGCCGTCGCCATCGCCGCCGCTGCGGACAATCCGTAAACCGACGTTTGCACACGCGCCTGCAAAGCCGTTGTCAACGCCCCCGCCGTCCCCGCCGCCGTCCAGCCCGCCCCTGCCGCCCGGGCCGCCAGCGTCACCACCGAAGCCTACCCCGACCCCAGCATTCCAAATGGGAGCCCCAGCCACAGACGGTGCGGGGGTGCCGAGCGGCGTCGCCGCCCTGCCCCACCC
>JAWZTI010000790.1:0-12281 GCA_039880955.1 Chlamydomonas urium
GGTGCATCCTGCCCGCTCACCCAGTGCCCGGCCAGGCCAGGGCAAGGCCCTGGGTGGTGCCAAAGGGGGCGGGAGGGCCAGGTCACAGGGCAAGGCCGCGGCCAGCGGCAGGCATTGAAGGGCGGCCCATGATGCTGACGGGGGGCGGCGTCACACCCGCAGCAGAGCACGTGGGGGCTGGGTTGCTGTGTAGTTTGTCATTGTCTGCAGGTTTGGCAGACAACTGTGCCCTTGAGCGTTTGTAATGACGCGCTGCTGTTACGAGGCCCTGTCAAGTGTGGAAATACAGCCTGCATTGCAGGAGTTGATGTAACGCTATTGTGGTTGCAGTGGCTTTCATTGATGTCAAAAGCAAGGCATCGTGCGCATGAAAAAATGCTTGGACACATGAAAACAGGATATGGATAAACATGATTTGCGTGTTTACTCTGCGTGGGCGCTACGATCCACAGCAACAATTGTCATAATTTGGTACTCGAGCGCACGATACGAACATCAACTGCGCTCACCACTGATCAGATCAGTAAGGGAGAACGGTGTGGCTTGTGCTGCAGAGGAAGTCACGAATGTGGGCTTCGCTCATCACAATGCCATGATGGTCGTGCTTGGGGTTGAGCATTGCAGAGAGCAAGTGATCTCTTCTCTTCCGTACTATGTCTCTCAGTCAGTCACTCATCATAGTTGCACCAATAGCACACCAGTCGTCTTGAGAACATAGGTCAGGCAACTGGGTCAGCCTGGTTTCCGAACCAGCAATTGCTTGCAAGATGCCACCCACCATGAAGGTTGTCGGCCATCGGAGTTCACAAGAGGACTCATAGAGCAGCCAAGGGCTTGCCACCGCCAGGCCTGCAAGGGAGCACGGTTCAAGATGACTGCAATGTGCGCGTCGCTTGCAGCCCACATTTGAACGGCAGCATTGGCCATTGTGGAGCTGTCCAACCTTGACGACAGGCTGCCGAACGCAATGATCTCATAACCGGAAGCCCTGTAAGATGTAAGCTGGTTTGGCTTGTCCCAAATGCTGCAGAACAAGCAGAAGAAACAAAGGGCGCAAAGCAGCATTACTGGTCAGGTGAGATTGGCGGGAAATGCACAAGTGCAGTGCAGTACTGGGAAAGCCCTGCTGGAAGGGGAATCGCTGCAGCAGTCAAGCGTATTACGCGCTGCAATGCGCTCACCAGCTGGCTGTGGCGATCATTCCATCGTAGCAGCAACGGTTGGGCGTGAGGTACCAGCTGTGCGGGTTGCAGGCCTGAGGCAGGGGCTGCTGCTGCTGCCCAAGAGACAGGTCAGCCGTGTGCAGGCTTGCCACATGAGCAAGGCTGCTGGAAAACGGGATGGCAGACAGGCCCTGAGCTATCCGGCACCTGGCATCAGAAGCACAAGTAGTGGGAGGCGAGGCGGTTACGGTTGACCATCCACTGCAGTTGGACCAGCTGGTCACATCAATGTGGCGCTTTCGTTACCGTCCAACGCGCACCTGTTGATAGCTGCGGCCAGCACGTCGTCTTCCACGGTCGTTTGCGCAATGGGCGCTGTGGGCAGCGTTGTGCGTGGTAGTGGCGGGCCGGGGTAGGGAGGGAACCAGGGGTAACTCGGCCCCTGGGGCGGCAACGGCACCATCGGGTTTTGCGCCATCGGTGATGCCTTGTAGTTGGCCGTGTAGTTGGACGGTCGCGTTGCATTGGCTTGACGCAGGCCTCGTAGGTGGCCTGCAAGAAGATCAGGGGCCGCGCAACAGGTGTGCGCAAGTTTAACGGCGCAATTCTGGCCTCAGGCGCGTAGGGGCGCTACCAGGCCCAGTGATGAGCTGGGACAGCACACCGTTACCTGATCGCACAGCGCCATCCCTTTGCAGGCCTTGCACCTGTAACCGGCGGGCACCAGCCGACCTGGCGGCCAGTAGGAGAAGCAGAGCCACACTCTGCAGTAACCGGCGCATCCTCATCGGGTAAGGCCTGCAAATGTTCGGCTCGATACCTGGCCAGCCCCAAGCAAAACCAGGTATGAGGTGTGGACCCCCCTTTTTTGAATCGCGGCCCTTCGCAGTGCGTCTGCTTGCCCCGGTGTCGCCATGCCAGTTGCAATTCAAGCCAGCTAGGCGCCTCCCGCCATTTGAAAGGCAAGCAAGGGGAGCCAAGCGCAGGTAGCACCTACAGCTGGGGTAAAGGCCCTTGCTGCATCTTGGCGCTAAAAGGTACAGTTACCAGCTACAGTCCTGCAAGACACCCTGTCCTGTGAGGACCTGACTTATGTGTGCGTCATTACAGTGGGCGCGTTCAGCAGCATATGCTTTTGCTGTGACGCAGCACGCGATCACAGCACAGCTGCCAGCCTGCCGGCTGCCACCTGTCTAGCTTTTGAATTAACTGGGCTTGCAGGGTCGCATGGCGCTGCTGCCGACGCCAAACCACAAACATCAGCTGTGTGTCTCTTCACTTATGCTGGAGCCAAAGGCGTTGTCAGGCAGATGTCGTTCTTGATCAGCTCAGGCTGCTGCACTAAGTGTTACACTTGAAGCCTTGCCTTTTTCCACCTGCTTAGGGGTGCAGTGCCTTGTTAATTGCTCAGGGTCGCGGCCGGTGCTGGGGGCAGTTGCATGCTGGAAGGGCCATCCGCTAAAAAGCAGTTTGCCGGCAGTTGACTGCGAGGCTCTTGTGCTTGCCGCGCGCTGGGGCCTGCCACTGGGCTGAGCAGCAAGGGCGCCAAGGTGATGCCTGAATGCACGCAGTGACTGGAAGCAGATGGCAGTGTTCTTGTCAAGGAGCGTAGGCTGGCTCTTAGGTCTAGATGCCAGGCTTGCAACATGCTAGCTAGCTAGCTAGCCCCTGACGCTCTGCCCTGATCAGGGCACTCTGCGAAAAACTCACCATGATCTTTGCAATCTTGGAGCAATCCTGATGAATCGCAATGTTATGTAATCTTGAGCGATCTTGGCTGGACGAACAGGATTACAAGACCAGAAAGATCACCAAGGATTGACCAGAACCAAAACCAACAAGATTGAGCAAGATCAGCCTACATTGCCACGGCAAAGGATCACAAGATCAAGCAAGACCTCTGAGGATCATGTGTGGGTCTGCCTCAAAAGGAACAGTGTTGTCAAACATAGCTATGTGTCCTATAGGACACATGCAACAAGCTTGTCTTGAGGTCATGTCATGAACATAGCTATAGTAACCTACGTCATGCCTGCTTGTGGCTGCATGCAATTACTTCTGAACATCGTCCTCCGCCGCCACACCAGCACTGGCCTTGGATGCGGCAGCGTTGCCACGTGGTGTACGCCTAGCCCTTGCAGTTAAGGGTGCCTGCGCAGTGCTGCCACTTGCAGGTGGAGCCCGCTTATCCCCCTGCAGCTGCTTACCCTTGGGCTTCGCCTCCAGGGCGAGCAGTGCAGAAAACCGAGGATCTGAAGTCGCTTCCACCTTCTGCTTCTTCAGGCTTGGAGATGAGGCGGTGTCATCCTGCCATGATGCACCATGATACAAGTCAAACATGCATGATAAATCATGAGGATTGGAGGGGTCATCACCCATTGGCTATGCTTTGCAATGGCACCCACCTGCGCCGCCAAGTTGGACGACAGTGTTGGGACCGACGACTGCAGCACACTGCTCTGTGGCTGCTCCCTGGCTGCCTTGGCTGCCTTGTTGTACACCTCACTAAAGGCAGACAGGCTGGCAGGCAGCACAGCGGCACCATCGGGGAACATGTCGGCCACTGGGCACCAGTGCTCGTTGTAAGCGCGCAACAACTTGTCAGGCGTCTCCGACCTGTTGGTACCATTGAAGCTACAGGCATGGCAAAGTTGGAGGAGGGATTGGGCTACATACAGCCTGCATTGCATACATTGCATGGAGGCCCAGAGCTCAGCTGCAGCAGCATAGGGCATGCGCATACCCCAGGCACCAAACTCACTTGTCCACTGTCTTGATGACCTTGCCCAGCTCCAGCGTTGTGTTGAGGGTGAGCAGATGGCCATACATGGCGTGGAAGAATGGCAGGTATGGCTTGAAGGCATACTCATTCCTGGCCTGGCTCACTGTCTGCGTTGCACACGTGGCGGACAGCAAGGGGTAGGTGAGGGCATGCAGCTGCCCCAGACACTGCCCATACAGTAAGCTGCCATCCACTGTGCATTTTCACATGACCGGCATGCAGCTACAGACCATTCGCAATCAACCTACCATGGGCCTGTGCTGCTCTGCATGGCCGGTATTGTGGCGCTGTGCAGTCTCGTGCACGAACTTCTTGGAAGCCTCCCAGGCATCAACTCCAACTTCACTCATCTTGCTCCTCTTGCTGTCAGAAGTTGCACCTGCATGCACAGGGTGCATGGATCAGCTTGGCTGCAACCGCAGACTGCTCACCCACCGCCAGCACTAGCGGCAGGTGCTGCCTCCACGGCAGCGCTAGCAGCCTTGCGCTTCGACACGGGCTTGAAGCGCTTAGCCATGGCCTGGTGGTTCACCACCTCGACATTCACTGGGATGGGCTGCGCTGAGGTCCCGTCCCTGCCGCAAGTTTCGCGAGCCTCATTCCAGTCCTCACAGTCCACAGGCTGACCGCAAAGCTGGACAAAGTTGTCGATGGTGAGAGACAGCCCATTGGGCATGGTGAACTGCAGAACCGCGCCCGTGCTATCGCTGTCCACGCTGGGTAGGCGCAGCGCAGCGGCTGCGAGCCGCGCATTGCCATTGGCACCGATGCTGCTGGAGCGCTTCAGCAATGCCTTGTCCTCGAACTTGGCTGTCTTTAGCATTTTGGACAGCCCAGGGCCAGAGCGCAGCGTGAGGTGAACGGCCGCGGCTTGCCATGGCTGCATGTGCTGGAGCACGCTGGCGCGCACTCGAATTTGCAGGGCCACTGGTTTCGATGGTTCCTGAGTGCGTCCAATACTACAGTGCGTCCAATCCTAAAGGCGCACAAGCGTGCAACCAGATTTGCTGTAAAACGTCAGTTTTTAGTGCCCTGGTTACAGGCCTGTCAGCACCAGCGGCTGCTCACCCAGCCGTTGCGAAACCCCTCTTATGCGCTTGCAGGCAGCATACAAAAGAATGATCAACATCAGCCCCGGAGACGATGCTGTCGCCGAGTAAGTGGTCAAGTTAATGGTCATTCCAGCCAGGCTTGCAGCACAACTCTGTTAGCTGTTGTGTCTGTGCAGTATAGCGGTTGAAAGGCCTTGCCATGCTGATCAACCAGCTGCACAGCCTTGTTGTGTGATCAGATGTTCTCTCTAGGAGCCTGCATACGATATGATGGTGATCAGTGGGCACACATCTGTGAGGGCTGGTGGTGTTATTGCTGCTTGCAGTTGCAAGGGCATACACATGGTGCAGGGAGTACAAGGCAGCCAAGGTGGCCACAGCTGCAGCCGCTGGTGTGCAGCCGGAGAATGGGGCAACGGTGGTGAATTGGGATTTCCGGCTCCGGGCTAAAGCACCGCGACTGTGTTGCTTGACTCCCCTATCTACATGTTATTCCCAGATGTGATGGCAGGGTGTAAGCAATGTTTTGGGACACCCGCTGCGTTCACCGCCCACCTTGCGCGCATGCTCTGCTCACAGCTTGCCCAGTCCGTTCCTGTCTTACCATGTCACACCCGCTCCTGTCGCTGCAGCGACAGCTGTGTGCTTGATCCTGGCACTAAATTGACAGTTTTCCCCAAGGCAGAGCTGTGTGCTGGTGTCCCGATTCAGCCTGACATGATGTGCTTGGCGATGCGATGGCAAGGTGCAGTGGCACGAGCTTGATCACTCTGCATGGTCACTCCTTCCTTGTCTCATCGGTGTTGTGTAGGGCTTGCCTGCAGTCTACGCTTCTTCGTTAACTCACGCCCACGGTTGTAGTTCTTTCTTTCTTCCCTGTACCCTGTCCCCTCATGCACGACGTGGCCAATTAAATGGGCCCCAAATGGCAAGTGAGGGCGGCAAATGGACAAATGTGCTGGAACAGTGAAGAGCAAGCTCGGTGCTCTTCTTTTCTAGCACCTGTCCAAGCCTTCCACCACGGCCGCCGCGCCGCAGGAACTACACATCCCAGCTCAGCTGCTGACCGCGTCGTGTGTGATCGCAGGCGGCACGCTCCACTGCCGACGCTTCTGGCAATCTGAGCTTTGGGCATTGCTCGGGAGGTGAGTAGAAGAAGGCGCCTCGCCAAGACGTGTTGCCGTCGCACCAGCTTGCGGCGGGTGCTCACACCAGGTTTTGTTGCTGCAGGTGCACGCGTCTTCCAATGCAAGCAGCACAAGTAGCAGGTAAGATGCAGCCGCATCTCCTAGTCAAACTGAATGCCACATGCGGCATGTGCTGTTGTCTAAATCACCGCATGCATGATTTCACCAAATTTGCAGGAGGCTCAGCGCTGGTGGAGCAGAGCAAGTGCATGACCTACGCTGACACGAAGCATGACACCAGTTGTGCATGCCCGGCGGCTCAATCACCTTCCACCACTGGCGATCACGCAGCTCGTCGCAAAGCTTTTAATACGATGATGTGGTGGGTGTTGGCTAACGGTACGCCAACGCTGCAGCCGAGATGGTGCTCCTGGCCTGCCTGTATTCAAGGGCAGAGGGCCATATGTCCTTGGTGCTGTCTCGTATGATGCGCGCCGCCCAGCTGGGCGGTGTCTCGCACGTTGCGAAGCTGTTCTACCGATGTCAAAACCGCTTTACCCCGCGAGAGGAAGCTGAGGACCTGCACCGCGTTGGGAGTACTTCCAGCAGTTTGGCGTTTCGTTTGATGCCGTGCGAGCAGCATGGCCAAAAGTGATGCAGTGGGAGCAGATGTGCATTGAGGCTGCACACCCCTTATGTGTTGAGCGAGCCTTGAGCGAGGAGATGCTGTCAGCTCTGGAAGCTTCGGTCAACGCGTCAGCTGAGCTTGAATATGTTCGGGCAGCTGCCAAGGCGCTGATCGAGGTGCCAAAGCGGCTGGAGCAGCTGCGAGGGCAACCAATGTAGCCTTGTACCTTGCGCCTAGGTTTGCGCTGCCTCTTTTTGTGCGCACCATGTCATGTATGCGATATCTCAACCTCTCTTTGGTGGATGGACTGTCAGCAGAGTCACTGTTTGCACGACAGTGTTTTGTAGAGTGGTTGACATCAACGTCATGTGCCTGTGCAACCCCTGATTTTGGCAGTGACATGAATTCCACAGCTTGCTGGCTTAGCTGCTAGCTTCCGTCTTGCATGACTCTGGCACCACGTCCTGTTGAGTGGTGTAATCCGTTGATCTGATGAGCTGACAAATGCAGGTGACTCAGTTCAATGTACAACATGAGCCACTTTGGATACTAAGGAACCAACCAGACCATGAGTTGATGGTCAACTCGCTAGGCTTGCAGCACAACTCTGTAAGCTGTTGTGTCCGTGCGGTGTAGCGCTTGAAAAGGCTTTGCCATGCTGTGCACCCGTTCTTCACTGCGCCTTGCTGCTGTCTGCTCCGTCCACGGTGCGCTGCCTTCGCCGCTGGCGTTTCTTCTTCTCGCCCTCCTCCACCCCCTCCTGCTTGGGTTTCTGTGCCTGAGGCGGCGGCTTGCTGACCTTCTTCTTCGATGCTAGGGGGTTGGGCCCCTTGGCCTTGTTGCGACGGAACTTCACCGTAGTGCGCAGCCTGGGCCGAATGTCTTCCAAGTCCTACGACACAAAGCACGGTAGCAACTTGCGAACAAGTCAAGGAGCCTGTATTGCGCACCAGGCGCAGGCCAGCACTTAAGTAATCATGGTGCGATTGCACCTGCCGCCTGAATCAGTAAGGTGCAGCCTCTGCAGAAACAAACAGTCTGCTGTTTGCACAGGCACAACACCCGCCCCCACCCCACAAGTGGCCCACTCCATACCTTGAGCGCATCGCTGCGCCGCTCGTGTTCAGGTAGCGACATCACCTTGTCCTCAGCTTCCTTGACCACTGCCTTGGTCATCTCCGACGGCGTTTCCAAGTGGATGCCGTTTGCGGTGGCGAACAGCACAGGCATGCCGGGCGCCTGCAATGCAGGGCGGTCAGGTATGAGAAATGTGTCAACTGCTAACTTTCTTGAGCCTGCGAGTTGCAGCATGCCGCTCAGTGTGCTGTGTCGGCAACACAGTGCTGGATGACAGCAGGGAGCCGATTGGCCGCCTCCTCAAGAAGTACAGTCTACCCTGAGTCAAGTCAATGTTCGCACCTGCGCCAGCTTTTCCCGAAGCACCTTGTCCTGCGTCGCTACCCACCAGTGTTGGGTGTTGCCAACACTGCCCGTCTGCGACAGGATGCACTCCGCGGCAGGCAGAGGCATGCCCTGCCCTTCCGCTGCGCTGCTCTTCGCCTCGTCTGCTCTGCTGCCTGTCCCTGCAGCGTGTGCCACCCCCTCATCGGCCCTATCCCCTGCATCCACATCCTGGCCAGCCCCGTCCGCTGCCCCTGGCGTGGCTCCTTGGCTATCCCGCTTGCGCTTGCGGTCGTGCATCCCCGGCTGCGCTTGCCGCTGGGTGGCGGGCACGCCATGCTTGCCATGTCCGCAGTAGTGCAGCTTAATCTGCTGGGCTGCGGCAGTCGAGGACTTGAACTCTGGGCCCAGGTTGCGGAGCTCGTGCATCACACATGGCGTCACAAAGGTCTTCACACGGCCGCCCAGCAAGTCTGACAGGTGCTTGTCGAGGTCCCCAAGCCTGCATGGCCATGTTGATGTTGGAAGGAGAGTTCGTCATAGAGCTGGGCAAGAGCGCCAGGCCAGGGGACGGAGTCACGGCCACGGAGATACGTCACGTGATAGACTGCCGCCCCCATCAGTAATTTGCAGGGGCATCAGTGCACCCCTGTGGCGCCCCACGAACTGCACACCAGGCACTGCATTCATCTTCCAAACACTGCTGTTCCGCTGCTGCTGGTGTCTGCCTGGTACAGACGGCGTCCTCTTGCCTTCTAACTCCCCTGCTTCACTGCCGCTGGTGGTGACTGCACCCACGCGCTCACCCGCTGTTCAGTGTTGCATGAATGAAGTTGCCGTCTAGTAGCACCTGAACATGCAAGCGCGTGCCATGTCTAAGTGAAAGCAGCTAACCAGCTCCACAAGCAACCACATACAGCAGGCTTTTGCTTTCGCGAGTGTGTGCGCTCTCATCAGCCAGCCCCACATGCTGCAGGCGCACCTTGAAGGGCTCATGCAGGTTGTAGTTGACCTTGTAGAACGATACCGTGCGGCGGGTGTGCTTCTGCTTCTTTCGCCGCATGCTCGCTGGATTTGGCTGCACGCAGGTCGGTCCTCCGAACTAAAGAAAAAGCGTGGCAGCGGAATTAATTTCCTGTTTCCTGTAAACAGTGTCAACGATCATCAAAGCTGCTTTGGTGCAGATTGTTTGAACAGATGTGCTGCCTGAAACAACCAGGGTGATGACTGGGGAAGGGTGGTTGCTCTGTATTTGTTGCTTGAGCTGCGCTGGAAATCAAGCACATCAGAGGCAATTAGAGGCTCTCGCAGGTTCGATTGAGCAAGCCAGCACGCACTGCCCCTGATACAGCGGAGCAGCGAAGCTGTCGAGCTGAAGTTCAAGTTTTGTGTGGCATCTTCTCCTTCTCCGACGTTGAGCGCCCCGCCCAAGCCGCACTAAAACTTGCGCCAGAAAGCACCATGTACGCCCTGAAGGCCTCCACCCGTGCTTGCGGTGTTGCCAGGTGCGCCCAAGGGAAGCAGCTTTCACAGTAGAGCAGTGGCCAGCCAGTGACCGCTCAAGCTGACGCGCGCCTGGCCCCTATTGCGTTGTGCAGGGCTGGCCGCAGCGCCGCCCGCGTGCCCGTCGTGCAGCGCCCCGCTGGTAAGCATGGTTTTCCTTGGCTCGACGAAGGATCCATGTTGCGCAGCGCGTACCCAGGTGCAGATTGCGGTCAGGGCACTGCCCAACACTGTATGCAATGCGCCGCTGCCCAGGTCTGCGCCGCGTGGCTGTGCGCGCTGCAACTGAGGAGAAGAACGCCGCTGACGACTTCTCCCAGCAGGCAACCGAGGCCGTGAACAAGGCCGTGGACTACCTGAAGGTGTGCACTGTTGGGAGCAGCTGCGGCATTGCGGGCGCTGTCTGGGCCGTGGGCAGACTGGGGCCCATGCGGGCGGTGGAGCGAGCGACATGCCAACCCCCTCCCTTGTGTTTTGAGCAACGCAGGACGTCTGGGAGAGGACCGCTGATGCTGAGAAGCCCGCTGCCATTGCGATCATCCTAGCCTCCATTGTGGCCCAGATCGCCATTGGTGCGACCATGGACGCCGTTGACAGGCTGCCCTTCGTCAGCGACCTGTTCGAGCTAATTGGCGTTGCAGTCGTGGCCACGTTCACCTACAAGTACGTCACCGACCCCTCCGAGAGGTGAGCTGCTGCTGCTGCTGCTTGGAAGAGGGCATGCATTGAGGTGGTGAATCTGCATGCCTTGATTTTGTCGCATCCAGCACCCCCTGCACCTGGTGTGCGCGGCGACAAACTTGCGTCGAAGCAGGGGCTTTAGTCTTACCGTTTACATATGTCTGCCGCCTGCTGTTCACTCAAACAGGGCCGCCACCAAGTCCACCGTTGATGGTATCATCAGCAAGGTCACCGGCAAGTAAGTTACTCCGGCGTCACCGACAGCATCTAGCTGGGCGTGCTGTGGGGTACAGCGCAGCATGCACCAAGTGGAGAGCAGCAGCGGAGCGGGCTGGAGCTGCAGCAGCTGATAGGGCACATTTCATCATCAGATAGAAACACGGAGGTCAGGCTTTGCGACACCAGCATTGATCTTGGCGAAGCATGCACAGCACCATCGCCAAGAAAGCCGGATAGTTATACGGCCGTACCACAGTGCTGCCAGTGCCACGGGTTGGCTACTGGCCACCACTTGGAGAGAAGTCCTCGAGTAGTTCAGGTGGTGCATGGCTCCTTGCAGTTTGCGTTGTTGTCATTTGACATCATTGTTTGTGTTGCCGGACCAAGTGCTTGAGAACAAGCCTTCCTTTTCACCTTGAAGAGATCGGGTGTAAGTGGCTGTTACAGAGCACTGTGTGAATAACATGTGCGTAGACAAGGAAAGAATGGGAGGTTTTCAGGACAGAGTTCTAAGCAGAAGTGAAGGGGCACAACCATGGGCATCTAGTCTCAGCACGCACCACCAGGGTCAGAAAAGACATCATCATCATCACCACCTGTTGGAGTTGACATGTTCCAGTTAGCAGGACGTTCAATAGCTACCTCGGTTGGGTTGACGAAGCCTCTTGTGCGAACCAGACGGATCTGCAAAGACCACATAACACAACACCATCCTTCCCTTATGCAAGCCTTGCAGCATGGGTGTAGCATGTGGCGCGGCGCTGTTTCCCATAGAGTCAAGCTGCCAGCATGCGCAGCTGCAAACTCACGATCTTATTATGTGATGGTTGTGGCAAAGTAGCTGCTTGCACGCACCGGTACCATGCACATGTGAAGCATGCGCCGCAAGGCAACTGCAAGCACCAACGGCATCCCCACCCTACATCCCACCTGCGCCAGCAAAAAGACGGCCCTCACGACACGCGCATAGTCGGTGCCTATGGCTTTGAGTGCCAGGTCCACTGCAAACGTACCCCACATGACAGGACCCAGGAAGGAGAGGGCACCACGCAGGGCGCTGTAGCGTGCCGTGGCCACGGTGACGCCTTTCTGAGCTGCCTGCACATCACAGGGTATGGGCATGTAGCGCAAGGCGAGCAAGACTTTTCAAAAGAGTGGCATGCATGAAACGAGGGTTCAAAGGCAGCTTGTAAGGCCTTGACATCAGCTTGCAGCAACTCGCTAAGCTCACCTCCAGGAGTGCTTGCTTGCTGAAGCCAGCCACAGCTCCTCGCGCCAGGCCAGTGGCTACCTTGGCCGCAGCCTGATACCTGCAAAGCACGACACCACCCAGCAACACACAATCAGGTTCTAAACTGCTGTTGACTGCGCAAGCAGCCCCGGCCCCGGTGCTGCACCTCGTTGCAAGGTTGACCGCCGCGCAGCTTCCCTTGCCCTTGCTCTATGCACAAAACTTTGATCCCGCTTACCGCATGTGGCTTGCGACGAGCTGTGCCGCCAGCTGCTGCGCCGCACGCTGCCCTGCAACTGTCACTGTGACGGCACTCCCAAACTTGACGGCGGTGGGCACCAGCTCCTGAACGCCAAAACGGATGGGTGCGGTCATGCGCTCCAGCCAGCTAGCTGCGCCGCTGCCCCTGTGCTGTGTGGAGCTGCAGGTGCAGCGGCATGGGCAGCAGGGTGACGCCAGGGAAATGACAGGCAAGGGTGCAGGCGGGGGGGGGG
>JAWZTI010000791.1:0-18820 GCA_039880955.1 Chlamydomonas urium
CCGGCGCCGCGCCCTTGCGGGGCTCCCACGCCGCGCCACCGCCCCCTCCTGCGGCGGAGCTGGTCAGCATGCCGACGCAGCTGCCGGTGCCGTCCTTGGCCTCCTGCTCCTCCAGCCAATGCGTCAGCACCACCGCCGCCCGCTCCTCCGGCTCTAGCTGCCATGCAGCTGTAGGGGTGCGCGCTCCAGAGCTTGCGCCCCTTGCCGCCCCGCCGCCGCCACCGCCCGGCGCCGCCGCCACTCCCGTGCTGTACGAGCGCGTATACTGCTTGCCGCCGCCGCTCACACTGGTGCCGCTGCCGCTACCGGCGGCGTACGGGTGGAACGCGCTGAGGGGCCCACGGCCACCCAACCCTGCGCCCCCGCTCTGGCTGCTTGCCATGCCGGAGTGCTGCTGCTGCAGGCGGGCGAAAGCCGACGTCGGGCCGCCATTGTCCGCAGAGATTCCCAGGGGGTCGCCGCCGCCGCCGCTGCTGCCGCACGCCCAGCTCTCCTCGCTCAGCCTCGAGGGCACGTTCACACTTCCGCCCACACTTCCCACCAGGCGGCCGCTGTTGCTGGAACGGGTGCTGGAGCCCCAGGCCATGCTGGGGCGCGAGTCAAAGCTGCCGCCAGGTTGCATATCTCCTGTCGTACTGCTGGCCACACTCAGCCCCATGCTCATGACTGACTTGGGCGTCATGCTGGTAGGGTAGCGCGGTGCGCCCCCACACCCCGAACCCACACCTGCCCCCAGCCCTGCTGCCGCTGGCCCTGGCCCAGCCTGTCCAACCCTCACATCAGGAGGAACCCCGTGCACAGCGGCACCCCTGCATTGCTCCTCCTCACTCTGCCGCGGTTCCCAGCTAGCTCTGGGCTCGTGGCTTTGTCTAGGTTCCCAGCTAGCCCTGGGCTCATAGCTCTGTCGCGGTTCCCAACTCGCTCTGGGCTCATAGCTTTGCCTCGGTTCCCAGCTAGCCCTGGGCTCGTAGCTCTGCCGCGACTGCCACCCACCTCCCTGCCGCTCCTCGCTCTGCCGCCGAATCTCAAAGCTGGCGGGGCGGGCGGGGCTGTGAGCGCGGGGCGCGTCCCGCTCCGCCTCTGTCTCCCAGCTCTGTCGTGACTCCCACGCCTGGCCCCCAGAGCCTGCGCCGCTCGGCCATCCTGATGGATACGTCATCCCGCCGGCACCGCTGGCGGCACGCGACAGCTCCGACCCGCAGCTGCCGCCGCCGCCGCCGTTGTTGGTGTGCGCAGCGGCCTGGCCCTTGAGGCCCAGATTGGAGGAGGCCAGCGGCAGCAGCGCCGCACAAGCAGCCGGCATCCCTCTGCCGCGCCCCGATTCGGTCTCGCCGCCACCGCCACCGCCGCCGCCGCCGCCGCGGCTGCCGAAGGTCAGCTCGGAGCTGCCACGGCGCGGTGGGTCGGTGCACTCGCCGCTGCTCTGGCTGAGCAGTAGACCTGCGCCGGTGTCTGTGCCGTTGCAGTCGCCGTCGCCGCCGCCGCCGCCGCAGTGGCCGCTGCCGTACCTGCCAAGGTGGTTGCCGCCGTCTCCGTCCCGCTCCCGCTCCTCACTGCTGCGGTACGATGAGGAGCGTCGCAGCGACTCCTGCGAAGCCTGGCGAGAGTCAAAGGACGCACGGCGAGATGAACCCAGGCTGAACATGCTACCGCCGCCGAAACCAGGGCTTTCGGGCCCGGCCGGGTTCCTGCCTTCCAGGTCCCTGTAATAGTCCTGGCTTGTTTCCAGGCTGCCGCGCCGGCTGGAGTTGTGTGAGCGGGCAGGGTCGTGGTTGTGCTGGTGGTGCTGGTTGTGCTGGTGTTGGTTGTACTGGTCCTGGTTGTGAGGCGGCTGCACCAGATTGCCTGAGGAGGCGTCCCTCCCCTCGTCCTCCCGCTCCTGGATGCTCATCAGGATGTGGGGAGGCGACGGGGCGAGCGCATGCAGCGATGCGGAGGCATGCATGGCAACCGGTGCATGCATCTTGTGGTCGGGTGCTCCACAGGGAGGTGGGTGAGGGTGGTGCTGGTGAGAACGGCCGGCATGCTCGCTGCCAAAGTAGGGCGTCGTGTAGGAGCCTGCGCGCTCATGAGCACAGCAGCAGCGGCGCGCATCATCAGAAGAGCGTTCTGAGCTTGGGTGGCACGTGGTTTCGGCATGCGCATGCGGTGACGGAGGCTGCGCACGACAGTTGCGGCATTGCGCTGCATGCAAGCTGCAGCCTGAGCTGGCGCATTGCGTGCTGGCCCATTGAAGGTGGCGCCAGGTGGGGCGCTGAAAAGTGCAGACAGCCCCTGATTTGCGTTACCTTGCGACGCGCAGCGCTGCTGCGTGCCGTTGGACGGCTTGCTGGCATCGCTGGCGCTGGACTGAATGGGCAGGTCACGGTTGCCAGCTGGCGCCGCGACGCTGCCTGCTGCTAGGGACTGCTCCTGACCGTTTGCCGCCTTGCGCGGGTTGGCGCCGAACAGCGCCAGCAGCGAGCGCATGGCAGGTCACGGTGAGAAGCCGAAAGGACTGTGACTGTGCCACTGCACAGGGTGGAATGGCAGTGCTCAAAGGACGGTCCTGCGCGGCACAACGGCCTGTGCGCACTAGAAACCTATGGAGCGGGTGCGCTATGTGACGAACGCGTGCGTCTGGGCTGTAAGGAGCAGGTGTATAACGAGCTTGGCTTCCAGGGCTCCGCCTGGTAGGCAGAAGGGGGTTTGGCCGGGGTTCCACTACTGCCAGCCCAGCCCGCACTCCCACCCAGTCCGCGCAGGAATCGACGGCCATCTGAACACGCAGGGCAGGGCCTGTCGATGGCAGCGATGTTGCTGTTGCGGTGCCAGTTGTGCAACAGTTATGAAAAAAGCGACCTGAGCCGAAGAGATTGCGAGCGTCAGAGGTCTGGTCATGCTGACCAGTGGCGCGGGGAGGCGTCGCGCGCTGCTGCTTGCCACGCGCCTCAGCAGTGCTGAAAAATCTGGGCCTTCTGATCATTCATGTACAGGCCTGCTCTGGCAGCCAGCACCTGCTCTGATAATAGAATTACATTTTGAAGAACGCTGCATACGACCTGAGCTGCCTTGCAAGGGGGGGAAACACTGGCAGGCTGTCCCCTGCAGGCTGTTGCCGCAACTACTGCCTTGCTGCTTACCCGATGGTGTGCCACCGGCAACAGCTGACCTTACACCGCAAGATGACACACCAATGTTTCAGTCTGCGGGGCACCAGCAAGGGTACAACAGACACCCAACTCAAGCCATGAGATCGATTGCCAGAGGCCAAAGAAGTGCTTTGAAACAGTGCTTTAAAGGCACTACGATAACCCAGGCCATAGGCTATGGCCCATAGCCCGTACAAAGACAGCAGTCGTGCCCTGCTCTTCGGGTGTCAGGTGAGCTGAGGCGTGCGTCTCAAGAAGCGGGGAAGCCCGCCAATGCTATCGCTGCTTCCCCTTACCTCCTGAACTCCGCTGCTGCCATCAGCACTCAGTCACACCCCCGATTTTCTCCAGCCTGCACACTCCGGGCCGCAACGCCAGCGTGAAGACGTGGCGGCCACCTGTCAACGACGCTTAAAGCCTTTCAACACCGCTGCCGCCTTGCTCTCCTCCCCACACTGCTGCAGCGGCATCAGGTCACCTGTCAGCACCCCTCGCAGCCCCTCAATATCGCCGCCGCCTCGCTCCCCTCCTCACACCGCTGCAGCGGCGTTAGGCCATGGCGGTCCCTCGCCGCCGCCGCGCCCGGCGCCGCTGCCAGCAATAGCCGACATACCTCAGGGTGCCCTGCAGTGGCGGCCTTATGAAGGGGCGTCTCACCGTCTGCGTCTTGCAGCGCGGCAGCGGCTCCGTGCTTTAGTAACAGCGACACCACCTGCGTGTGGCCCTGCAGGGGAGTGGGCGGGGAGGGGGAGGAGCGGGTGAGAAGGGCTCCTTGCCCACCACCTGCATGTGGCCCTGCAGGGGACTGGGCGAGGAGGGGGAGGAGCGGGTGAGAAGGATCCTTGCCCACACAGCAGCGCCACCAACTGAGTGTGGCTCTGCAGGGGAGCAAGCGGGGAGGGGGAACGGGCTCCTTGCCCATAACAGCAGCGCCACCACCTGAGTACAGCCCTGGCTGGGCGAGGGTAGCGAGGGCGCAGGGTCAGGAGGGCAGGAGGGTGCTTAGCAGGAAACATTCTGATTGGCTCGCCTTGAAACTCGGATCAAGGAGTCCCACCCGTATGCGTTGGCAGGGCGGTAAACCCATTGGCGCAAGACACCCCATGTTGCTGCCACAGTGCCGAGGGGCCACATGACCCCACCTTATGGGGCGTCGCAGCGGCGTGGCCCTCGCAGCCAAAATCAGTGCCCCTCAAGCAGGTATTTGTGCCCCCCACACTTACCCTCGCTCCCACCTCCCCCACCCCACCCTAACACACCTGGGCGGCAGCGCGGTGCAGGGGCGTCGCCCTGCCTGCTGCGGTCAGTGCGTCCACCTTGGCGCCGCGTTCGATCAAAAGCTCCGCCGCCGCCAGCCGCCCTGCTCTCGCTGCGTAGTGAAGCGGCGTATAACCCGCTCCGCCCGCCGTTGCAGTTGCCGCCACTGCCCCTTTCGCACCCTCCGACAACGCCGCCCCTGCTGCTGCCCCCCCTGTCTCCGCTGCCCTCTGCCCTACACCTGCCGCAGCGCCCCTTCCATCCACCGATGTGACTGCCCCATCCCCACGCAGTGCCCCTGCTGCAGCGCCCCTCCCTGCCGTTGACATGACTGCTCCGTCCCCGTGCACCGCCCCTGGGTTCCTATCTAGGATCCTCTTGAGCCGAGGCACGTCGCCTGCCTGCGTTGTGTGATCATGCAAAAGCATAGAGTGTAAAGCATGCAGAGTAGGCCGTGATTGAAGAGGTGGTTGGGGAGTGGGGGTCACGTGGGTGCAGCTTGCTGTTTCTCTGATGCGTGTGCCTGGGCAACGAAGCATGCCCCTCACACAAGGTTCAAACCCCCCTGCCACTCTTGTGACAGCACTGCGCCAGCAGGACTGATTGCGCACACTGCAAGCCCATGACTCCAATGTCCCCCACCCACACCCGTCTGCTTCCGAAACACACGCACGTGTGCAGCGGAACAGAAGAAGTCCAGTTCCTCTAACCCTTCTGACAGCACCATTCCCGAACCCTTCCCACCCTCCTTGGCTTCCTTAAACACCTAGGCAACGGAGCAGGCCCCTTACAAAAATTGTAACTACCCTCTAGCCCTTGTGACAGCACAGCGCTGCCAGCAGTGCACACCGCAAGCCCATGCTCGTGTCCACCCCCGCACACACCTGGGCAGCGGAGCAGGCGCCTCTTAAGAAGTCCAGCTCCTCCAGCCCTTGCGAAAGCACTGCGCCGGCAGGACCGACAACGCAGTTGCATGTGCCGTCACCGTGCCGCACTGACAGGCAGCCGACACCAAAACCAAAGGGCTGCATGGGCTGCATGCCGAATGTCAGTTCTGGCGGTACGATGAGCCCTGGCACTTTGGTAGGCCTCAGTAGTACTCTGCAGCCCTGCCCCTGTTCCCTACTGATATGCCCTGCGGTGTGCCCTGCTGATGTGCCCTGTCTGCAGCACTGCTGATCTGCCCTCCCAAGCTGAAGAGTTCTTCACCCAACAGCTGATGATGGATAATGTTATGAGCTGCCTTGAACCGCCCCGTTAGCTGCGACCCCCGCTGAATCAAGCCCCCTTCCACTCAATTGAGCACCAGTACCAAGAACTGTAGATCCCAAATAAGCTGCTTGTAGACTAGGTATATGTGCCCCACGGGCACTGCTGATTGCTGCCTGCTGCTTCTGCCTCTGTCCGTCTGCTTGCTACCTGCCGACTCCTGCCTGCTGCCTGTTTCCTCTCCGCTTCACCCCTGCTGCACCGCCGACTGGCTGGCTGCCTCCTGCCTTTGCGCCTCTGCTGTCACGCAGATTAGCTGGCCGCTTTCTCCCTCTCCGACCTGCTGCTCTGGAGTCTGCTTGCCGGATCAACTTCTTCAGGAGTGCCCCGCGTCACGGCCCAGTGCTGCACACAGGACCCTGCAAGCACAGCATGGGCAGCAATGCCATCAGGGAAGGAGTTGTGGTGTGCAACAAGGTGCATGTAGGAGAAGGCCATTCAGAGTTGTACAAAGCTTCCAGGTGATGCAATGCAGCTTTTGTGCATGGAATGTGCCGTTTTGAGCTGAGCTTGCATCATCCACGCTGTGCTGCTGCCTCGCCACCCCCACCTGCAGCGGATGAAGGTAGTGCGAAGTGCGAGCGCGGGAGCCCATGAGCCCACCGAGCGCGCCCCTCGGTTCGTCGACGTGTTTACATAAGAAATGCCACACCTGAGATCAGCTGTGTTTCTGACTTGCATGCATGTACTAAGGTCACCGCATTGTTGCCACTTGCAGTTTGCCAGGCATCTGCTGCAGCTGCAGCGAAGCCCTGACATCCCAAAACCAGGCTGCACATGCTCAAGGGCAGTCACCAACCCGTCGATTACAGGAGATCATGCGGCGGCGAGACACACCGGCCTGGGTGCATGGAACGACCCGAGAGAGACAGGATGAGACAAGACAAGAAGGACACTTCAGTCGCAGACCTCACACTCGAAAGGCAGTCAAAAATTGTGGCAGCAAACGCAAATATGTGTGTTGCGGTTGGCTTTGCAACGGGGCAGCGTCAGGCGCACTCAATCCAGCACGAGCAATCTGTTTTCTTTTTAGTGGGGCGGGTGCCCCTGTTTTCAAAAAGTGAATGGTAGCGGTATCATGAAAAGGAATTTTTGTTTTTTTGGGTGTGGGCGTGGCGGGACCGGGGACGCCATCCGCCACCGCAGCTGGCAGCAGCGTCCACAGACCCGCGCCCAGCCCGCAGCCCGGATACATCTACAGGCCGCCGGCACGTCCCACGTCACACACAGTCACACAGCCGTGACGGCCAGCCTGGTGCAGGTAAGCATGCGCGTGGGATGCGTCATCGACACTGCTGCAACAGCCGAAGCACCGCAGTGGCGCAGTCAGGGTTTTGGGATGACCTCACAGCCAAAAGCAGCAGCATCGGCGACAAGGCCAGAGTCTTCACCAGTGAACAACAGAAGGTGAGAGAGCCAACACCCCGACCACTGTCAAGTCCATGCCATGGCCAAGACTGACAGGCTATGGCTGATGGGTCTCGGCAACAAAACCTGCAGTGGCCAACTCAGCCTCCGCAGACAGGAGGGTTTAGGGTCAAGGGGCTAAGCCCTCCACACAACAGAGCCGCCGCAAGCAGCATGTGCTTGCTGATGCTTGATACAGCTGGGACAGCTGTTACGCTTGCTGCCTTGCAACAGGCATATGCATGCGACCACAAGGCACAGGCTAGCAAACAACCCTGTGAAGCCAAAGGCCACAGGCTAGCGGAGCAACTGGACTGGTTGGCACCAGACTGGCCTCTGGCGAGAGGCCACAGGTTGCTCAGGCCCCTTGCACGGGCACCAAAAACACGACTAGCCAAGCAACCTTGTGAGACCCAGAGGCTACTATCAGGCTCAGGTCCAGAGCTTAGGGATGAACCACACCTATGCCAAAGGCTGCAACGACAGGCCTGTGGCGTTCAGGCAGCTCGGATGGCAGGGGCGGTAATGGCCAGTCAGCGTGCCAACAGGCATGGCGCAGGGAATGTGCGTATGGGTCAGAGGCGCAGAGGAGACAGAGCAGAGGCGAGCCGCAAGCGGCACAAAGACACCGCCTGGCCAGGGGCAAGGCGCATCGGCGCCTGCGTGGCTAGAGCAGCCAAGCGCAGGCCGGGAGGCAGCCAAAAACCAGCTGCCAACACAAAGCGCCAGCTGCCAGAACAGAACAGAAAACACAAACAGCTACCCTGGGGCCGGCCAGGCTGCGCATCCTTGGCCACCGACAGACAGCTTTGCTAGGGCAAGCCAAGCTGCACAGCCGGGCTGCAAGCTAGGTTGCAAGGCCCCGCTGCACTGCCTGCGCAGGGCCAGAATGCGCTGGCTCTAATGAACAGGGCAAGCTGCCACGCCATGACTGCAGCATGGCATGGCATAGCATGGCCTGCTTGCTGTGATCAGGATGGAGATGGAGGAGGACGAGGTTGGAAGCGTTAGGCTGTTGTCTGCTATGAGCTCATGCGTGCGGGCGGCGTAGCGAGATCTGCTATGCTGCCCGTATGCATGGGCTCTTGGCAGACGGCAGCCCTGCGCTGCCAATCTCGCCCTCCTCCATCGAAGATGGTGAGCGCGTGCGTTTCCGGCCACCGGTAGCGTCGCTCGGTGCCGCCGCTGCTGCCCCCGCCGCCGCTGCAACGCTCCCCGCCTCCTCCCCGGCGTCCCTCCTCGGCAGCGTGCTGCCGTTCGGCTCGTTGTGGTTGTTCTGGTCGCCGCTGCCGGGGGCGTGGCCGATCACGCCCTCGTCCCCATCAGAGTCAACTAGGGGTGGCGTGCGGGGGCCGGCACGTCCGCTCGGCCCCGCCCCCCCGCCCCCCACCGCGCCATTGCGTATCGATGGCGTCGACACCCCCGCCGGCGATGGCCCTGCCGCCATCGCAGCAGCACATTTAAACCCAAACCCCGACGGAGCGGCGCCTGCTGCACCGCTGCTACCGCCTCCGCTGCCGCCGCTCGCCCCTGCTGCAGGCAGCTCGCCCTCTTCAATCTCCGCTGCCGCTGTTGCTGTTGCTGCTGCCGGCGCAGCTGCTGCCGCAGCGCCTCCGGCGCCTACCACCCCCACAGCCCTAGGGCAGCTTGCGGGTGTCACCTGGCCATCGTCTTGCAGCACAATCGGCCGGAAGCTCGGCATCGGGGGTCCCACCTTGACGGGCGGCAGTGGCGCCGATACACCCGCCGCCCCCGCCCCTGCCCCATGCGCACTGGCGCCGACACCGCAGGCACCACCTTGCCCATCTGCTGCCCCTGCCGCTGCTCCTGCCGCCGCCCCTGCCGTTGCCTTGGTACCCTTCTTGGAGTACAGGGCCATGAACTGGGGCACGATGTCTGCTCGCCCGCAGCAGGCCGTTGGCGAATACAGCGAAGGAAGGCCGCAGAGAGAGGGGCAGGGGGAAAGTGCGAAACAGGGGCGGGGCGCCAGAGGCGCGGGTCACACCCAGTTCGCAGCAAAAGAGGGTCAAGGACAGGGGAAGCTGCAGGGAAGGCGGCCCCAGCATGAGCCTTGCCTTTGTGGCAGCTCGACGTGGGTTCAGGGCAGCCCTGAGTGCGCAACTGCGCGCTACGCGCACACCTCGCCAACCCGCCTGGCAGGCAGAAGGACAGCTGCTGAAAAGGAGCGACCCAAAGAACCGAGCAGGGTCGCAGCGGCCAACACTACACAAAGGTATCGCACCGCAGCAGCTGCCCTGGGGCTAACAAGACAGCTGGCTGCCTGTGACCCCAACGAGTAGGACACCGGTAATGTGGAACCCCTAGACCAACTACTGGAGGCGCGCCACCGCCACCTGAGCTTCTCTTGTGTGGGGTGGCACAACCAACTTGCTTCAAATTCGCCTGCCTCCCTGCGCGTGCCAGAGACTCGCTTACCGTCAATTTCGGCCTGAGTGATGTCAAAGAACTCGCAGAAGCTCTTGCCATCAGGGATGGGCAGCTTGTAAGATGTCAGGCAGGCCACCTGATGCATTGCGGCATAGGCCAGCTTGTCTGCCGGGTACTGGACCCACAGGGTCGTGGCCAGGCTAAGAGGGACAGGCGGTGAGGGGCAGGCAAGCGAGGGCTTCAAAGTTTGAAGGCAGTTTGGAGTGGCTTGAAGTGTCATGGAGCATCATGAAGCAGCTTGGAAGGCGCAGGCGGAGGCAGCGGGAAGTGGGCTCCCAGGGTTGGTGCTCAGTAGCGGGTAAGGATGTGTGCAGGTGCAAGGGCATGCGGGAAATAGACAAGCGGGCGAACGCTTGGGGGACGAAACAGGAAGGCAGGACTGTAGGGCCAGCGCAGTGGCCGGGCTGAGTTACTGACTGATGGTGGTAACAGAGGCATGCCATAGGAAGGGAAACAGCAAGGCTTGGGGAGCATGCTTGAGCAGGCGACACTCGACTGGGGGTCTGCGCTGGGTCAAGACAGACACATGTAGCATGGTGATGCCCTGCTTTGACCCTGTCCTAGCCCACCCAGCGCCCTGTCCTGCTCCTATTCTGCCCTGCGCCTGCCGCTCCTGATCCTTAGCGTGCTAATCCTGCTCTGCAAGAGGACAGAGGTAATGATGCTGTTGTGAGCAACCACCCCAATTATCATGGGCCCCGTTCACTAAAAAAACAGGCAGTGCTGAAGAAAAGGTCGCGTGTGTAGGAGGTCCAGCATCAGACCTTCCTCGTCCCCAGCACATCTCGAGACGGTGCTGCCGCCAACCCCGCCCATGCACCTGTCGTTCAGCATGCTGACGCTGTGCTGGAAAAAGTCCTTGTGTGGCGGCATCTTGGCGTCCACACCCAGCTTGTCAAGCGCCTTGACCAGGAACGAGTACGCGTGCTCCACGTGCATGTCAAAGGCCAGCGTGTACAGCAGGGCGCGCTCTGCCAGCAGCAGGGCCTCCATAACTGGAAGCAGCGCGCTGTCCTGTTGAGACAAGGGTGTCGGATATGCATGGGCAGCACATGCATCGGTTTTGGAACTTTGCATGCACGCATGGGTACATGTCTGTAATGGCGCGCAAGACGCAGCCTGACAACGACAGCATGTGGAAGAGTGGGGAGGAGGATGCAGGGTGTGCATGGGGCGGCGGGGCATGCGTGTACTGCGGGGTCGCATACAAATGGCGCAGTGGCCGCAAGGTGCACGCAATGCGCTGCAGCAGTGCCTGTGCAGAGCTGCGACAGAAAAATGTGTTTGCGCACATGCATTCACATGTGCACTAGCACGATTGAGTGTGCACAAATGGCACATGTTTCCTATGCGCAAGCTAGCAGCATGTGCGTAACCAACAGTGATGCGCACTGCGCCATGCACTGTGCCATGCAGCCTGACTCCTAGGGGCGCATGACTCCATGAGTTGCATGCATGCATGCCGCAGCAGGAGCATGCAGCATCACCTGGCCAGCCTGCATGCTTGCATCCCCCCACCAGCACCAACCGCGTGCAAGCGCAGCTTTTCCATCTCTTCAGGCTTGTTCGCATTCTTGGTCTTGTAGTAAACAAAGGCCACATCCCGCAGAGCCCTGGGCGACTCGTCCACTTTGCACGCCAGGAACACGCTGCCGGCTGCCATAATCTGTGCGTGCGAGCGGTCAGGCAGGGTACCACACCCAGGCCATGAGAGCGCTGCCATGCACAACGCTACAACGGGATCACGATGCTGGCATTCTACGCGTTCCTGCTCGCGAGGCCCGCTCTACATCCTCTGGCAGCGCCAGTGTGCAAACCAACCCATTTGCTTACAAAGCGGTCGTTCTTGCGCATGGAGCGCACAGTGAAGAAGCGGTGCATGAACACCGTAGATGAGGTCATGGTCCATGACAGCCTACAGCGGGCGCATGCATGACACATTCATGGCGGAGCTGTGGGGACCGTGTCGCTGGTGCTGCTGGCGCATGGGGGCAGTGCCGGAGCACGCTGCGTCGAGCGACTTCTCCCTGGCCCCCTGCCCCCCCAGGCAGCGCGCTCACAGTTTAAGTTCCTTCACTAGCTGCTTGATGAAAGTGACGTACGTCCTGCGCAGCTTCGCCTCGTCGACTGCATCTATGCCGTCTTTCCTACTGGGCGAGTTCTGTTCCAGCTCCGTCCGCGTGAAATACTTCATGCCCGAGCGTCTGGAAGAGGCTGTGCTGGCAGCAAGGCGCAGCTCCGCGAGTGGCTCCTGGCCAAGGCACAGCCTCTCCTCGCTGGGGCTGTCACTGCGGGGGGCGGCTGCACTGGGAACAGTGACCACAATTGGCGGGGAGGAGGAAGGTGGCCGCCCGCGTGCAAGCGTCACAAACTCCGGACAGACTTGTGCAAGGCGACTGACTTGGTGTGAACTGTGTGTGGGAAGGTTTCTGGTTCAGGCAGGCCACCACTACCCTGCCCTGAAATGCCTGTCCATCTTACCTTATAGATCGATCCCCTTGTATCTTGTAATATATGCTGGCTGTCATGCTTATGTTGCTGCAAGCAACTGTCTTTATTGCATTGCCTGCCCACTGGCACCACGGCTTGGGTGCAGGCCAGCAGTATCTTTCAATACATTCAGCTGCGAACTGCTGCACTGGAGTGGGTATGGCCAGTCGGGGCTGGAACCCTGGTTTCGCGCATCGCGCACAGCCCGCTGCAGCTGCATTTCCAGCTCACAACGTTCGACCGCTCCACTCGGTTTCTTGCGGTCAGTTTGAAGCGCAACCTCACAGGTGTCAGCTGCAGCGGTGCAGGTGCTGGCAGCTGGCCCGCTTCACCGCCTGCGACGCCGCCCACGCCGCCCACGCCGCCCTCGCACCCAAGTTCAGCTTAAAACAGCAAGTTTTGCGAACCTCACAGCCCAACAATCAGGCAGCATGTGCACAGCTGCAGTGGCAACGCGGACACGCATGGCCCGTGCAGCAGCAGCACCACGCCTGATGCCCGCCAGTGGCCATGCGGCATGCATCAGGAGACCATGGGCCATGGGCCGCCTGCTGCCGCAGACACGCACCTCACTGCCCTGGCTGGCCCGTAGCACAGCAGCGAGCGTTCCAGGTACGGTCACACAAGCTGGGAAGCAGGTTCACATAGTGGGCAAGATGTGAGGAGAGGTTTGAGGTGGCAATGGGTGAAGCGTGCCACAGCTTTGGGCTGCTTGTTCAAGACCTAGTACGTTACACATCCTGCAACGTGACGAGCAGCTCAAATGTTCTTGCTTATTGCCAGCAGTCGCCCAGCCGCTCCTTGCCCTGGGTTGCTCTTCTCCCACTGCGCATGCCAGCTAAGCATGCCAGCTCAGCGCCAGCTCACAAGGGCCTTCAGTTGCTACCCCAACATCCACCGTTGATGCTGCTGCTGCATTGCTGCCAAATCGTTTTGCCAATTTTATGCCAAGCTGGCGTACTTCAATGCTCATGCCCACACAATGCACTTGCATAACTGTGAGTGGCCCACACCGCTTGAGTGGCATGTGACCCATGCAGTGTGTTGTGCTCCATGATCATTGTGCCACATGGTGATGCTTGCACTGCCCAAGGCGTTGTGTTGTCAATCTTATGTGCTTGTAACTGCTTCGATGGCGACGGCTGATCTCAATGCTGCTCTGATGCCACACGCCTATGGCCCTCTGATGCTCTGATGCCTGCAAATCCATGGCCCAGGCTGCACATGCGTGTCCCTGCTACCCAAACCCTCCTTACCTGGCCTGCTAATCAATGCAGGGGCGGGCAGCGATGATGACCTCACAGCTGGCAGCGCTGCATCCAACTCTAGCGCAGAACGAGCCGGGGATGACATCGACAGAACAAGTGCAACGCATGGCAGTACAGATGCAAGCGCAGCAGAGCGCAAGGCACAGCAGCATGGCCAGCCACCTGTCCCAGCGCCAGCAGGTGCGAGAGCAGGGATGGCTGGAAGAATGGAGGGAGGGCTAGGAAGGAAGGAGGGAGGGCTAGAGGCGGTGGCAGGTGGGAAAGATAGGCTGTGCTCTTTCAAGAAGTGTGTTTAGGGTTGTATAGCAGTGACATAAGCAGCACCAGCAGCTGGGCAAGTGCATGTGGAGAGATGCAGGGGATCGGAGGGGAGGGAGGGGAGGACGGGCCGGGGGGAGGTGGGTTGAGAAGGCAGGAAGGGGAGATCACAGCTTTTACAGCTTGCAGGCTTGAAGGGATTGTTGCCCCTCCTTGACTACTTGCAGAGATAGGGTGAAAGGCATGTTTGCATGCGAGTGAGCAGTGTGCATCTCTCCTTGCCTGTCGTGTGTCATGCAGGAGAGGGCGCATCTGCTGGAAAGGGAGTGGAAGGGGCGCAGGGGTTGGGCCCAGAAACGATGCGAGCCAGCCTTGAGAGGCTGTTTGCGTCTGCTGAAGCCACAGGTGAGGGGCCGCAGGGCGTGGCTTGATTGCTTCGCAATTGGTTAGGGCAGGGGTGGGGCCCCAAGACTGTGGAACCAAGGCCTTCAGAGAGTTGCAAAAGCGCAGCAGCCACATGCCTGCTCATATGCAGGTTCTCAATGGAATGCCATGGCGCAGCGGGATGCCAGCCTCTGCCACTGACTGCTTGCATCCCTTCATTGCCTGTCTCTCCCCAGACCCTATGTGTGCCCCTGGCGCTAGTGTGCCCATGGCCATGACAATCTCTGTCACTGACCCCTTGCATCCCTTCATTGCCTGTCTCTCCCCAGACCCTATGTGTGCCCCTGGCGCTAGTGTGCCCATGGCCATGACAATCTCTGGCACTGACCCCTTGCACCCCTCACTGCCTGCATCCCCTTCCCAGAGCCTACGTGTGCCCCTGGCGCTGAGCAGCCTGACACATCCAGCAGGGGCGGCATGCCTGTCCTATGGCCCTCAGTTGACTGGTGGGTGGGGAACGCCTTCTAGGGCTGCTTTTCTGGTTGAGAGTATTCAGCAGGGGCGGCATTCCTGTTCGACGGTCCGCGATTGATTGGAGGGCAGGGACTGCAGAACAGGAGGCTGGTCCAGAAAGCAGGACTTGGGTCGTTGGTGGCTTGCATGCACGGATAGACCCAGTTCGAGGTTGCAGCCTTATTTGGCCCTGCTGCAATACCTGATGCCGGTGGTGCTGGTCACCTCAGTCTTGTGTCCCTGCCCAGGCACACATCTTCAACCTGGCTGCAGCCTGTCTTGGCCTTGCAGCAATGCCTGACACGTGTTGTGCTGTTGGTCATGCTGTATGTCGACATCTGCAGGTCACGCTACAACCTGCAGCTGCTGTTCGTCGACAGGTGCGCGGGTGCAGCGGGGCGGTGTGCAGACGAGACCGTCATTGGGATTCTGGGCAAAGAAGTGTGGCAGGGGCGTGAAACTTGCACTTGTAGTAACCATTGCTCTTTCCCTGTGCCCCTGTGCTGCAGGTCAGGCACTTTACGCTCTCGGTTAGCTGCGGCCATCTTTGAGCAGATAGCAGAGTGGAACGGCTGGAGCAGGGTCATGGTGCCTTGGTCCTGCGGCCTCCACACAAGTGTGAAGGTTCACACAAGTGAGGAGTTCCACACCAGTGTGGACTGCCCCGTGGAGACTGCGGGCCAAGGGGCGGGCCCTGGGGTGCAAGGACCAGGCCAGGGGCAGCAGGGGCAGCAGGAGCAGCAAGGGCAGCAGGGGGAGGATGAGGACATTGCGCAGCGCACGAGCGGCAGCGATGAGATGTCCAAACGAGCTGCGGTGCTGACGGCTGGATCCTCCCTGGTGGGTACGGGGGCAGGGGTGTGGAAAGTATGGAGGGTGCAAAGCCGTGTGGGGAAGGTGGGGGCGGTGAGAAGGTGGTGCGAAGGATTTGCACTGGGGCCACGAAGAGAGAGGTGAGAGATGAGGTGTGAGGTGAGATGTGCCCTTGCGGCACCCTAAGGGCTGTCAAATGGCCTACCTACCCATCTATGAGGCAAGCGCCTGTGTTTCAATTTGACCATGTGTTGTAGTTGCTTGTCTGAAGGAGCAGTTACATTAACGCCCTCACCAGCGTACTCGCACATTCCTGGTTTGGCGCTCCACATCCTGCTCAGGGGCTGCTCCCCAGAACAACACAGATATTCCTGAACAGCTTCTCACGCCCCTCGCGTGCCAATATCCCATTCCCTGCTCAGGGGCTGTTTCCCGGAAGCTTCACAAAACCTGCCGACCGCTTTGACCTGGAGGACCTTGACTTCTATGACCTAGTGCTGGTAAGTGAAGGAAAGTGTGGGGACGAGTCCTGCTGTCTCACTCTTATGCAAGTTGCATTTTTGGCCCATTGTATGTTATCTGCCCACGCGCCCCTTTTCCACGAAATCCCGCTGTTAACACACTTTGCTTTCCGCTGCCACTTGATCTTACCCTGTTAGTTGGTTGACCGGGGGCTGTACAACGAGGTGCTAGGCTGCGCCCTCTCCCACACACACACACTGTTCTGGATTGATTTTTACCATGCTTCTGCACACACACGTTGCTTTCCGCTGCCGCCTGATCTTCTGCGTGTCAGGTGGTTGACCGCGGGCTGTACAACGAGGTGCTTGGCCGCGTACCGCCTGAGCAGCGGGAGCACTACAGGAAGAAGGTGCACCTGCTCACCAGCTTCTCGGAGTATGAGAGTGAGCGACACAACTTGCAGTGCAGGGCAATGGGGGAAGGGGTAGAGGTCAGAGAGGAATGCAGGGAGAGGGGTCAGTCTGATGCAGGGAATAGGGAGAGGCCCCTCGGGGAGATCTTGTTGCGCACTCCAGAAGTCAATCCAGACGAAAGCAGAAACCAAGGTGCACTGTACACGGGCTGGCGCACTGTCGTGGTGTTCTCGGCAGTGCTGGTGGGGGCAGTACTGCTGCCAATGAGTACAATAAGTACAACGTGCAGCAGCAGGAAAGGTGGTTCCTTCACTAGCACTGTCCCGGCTGCTCTAGGCCTGCACCCTCCTGGCATGGACCATCCTGAATGTGACGCTGCCCACACATGTGTGAACTTGACATGACTGTGCCCACACATGTGTTACCAGGTGAAGGCATCGTGCTGGCGACGGGCGGCCTGGCGCTGCTGCCTCGCGCCCTGTCTGGTCTGCTGCGACCCACCTATAAAGAGTCACGCGAGGTGTGGAAGGGTTGGGGGCAGTGTGGGTGCATGTGGGAGAGTGTAACAGAGGTTGGGGCGAGGGCCAGGGAGAAGTGCTTTGGGAGCATGTGATACTTGACGTGCCCTCCTTATTTTACCTCACCTCACCACAGGTGGTGGATGTGCCCTCGCCTAACCTGTCCTCGGCAAGCAGCCAGGAGGAGCTGAGCGTACACACATAATGGCGATGCCCTTCTTTGATTTGCGCCACCTCTTCACAGGTGGTGGACGTGCCCTCCCCTGACCTGTCCTCGGCAAACAGCCAGGAGGAGCTGAATGCGGTTGTGCGAACCCTCGTGCTGGCCTGCGCGGGGCTGTGCAAGTACCTCATGGACTCCTTCCCAGAGGCAGCCAGCAGCGGCGGGCCACACAAGTATTGAAAAGTGTGGGTGCTGGGGTGTGGAGGCTCCACACTTGCCAGTGCGGCTGGCAGGAGCTTTGGGCAGATGCTGGTGGGAGGGCCAGCAGCAGCTCACACTTGTGTGGACACCTGTGTGCCGGGTGTGAGGTTGTAAACCTGGCACCAGATGGTGGGTGTAATGGGTGAGAAGAAGCAAGCCCCTGCGCCAGTAACATACACAACGTCAGGTAGCCCCAGCGAAGCCCAGTGCATACCATGTATAGAACCATATATTGCTCTTGAGCAAAGCTTGAGCTTGCTGGTGCATATGCGTTTTTGCTTGAATTGTTGGTTTGAGGCCAGGTTTCAGGGCACTGCACGGCGCTGCCAGTTGGGTTCTTCAGCCGCCATGATTTTGACCTCTTCACAGCAACGCTTCACATGTGAGGTCGTGCACCTTTGCGGGGTCAGCACTAGCACATGCCACTTGATAGTTGTTTGATTGAATTCTTCAACTTTGTGGTTGGCACTTGGCACTGTGTGCGGCGCTGGTGGCGATGTATGCGCAATGCTGATGACGTCAGCCTGATGCAATAAGCTTATCGCAGGCTGCATCACCAGGGGGGTTGTTGCTAGCACTACAAGTGTGCCATGGAAGCCATGACGTTGTTGAAACAACACATTATGCTGCATCTGCCATGCAATGTCTCTTGGTGTGGAGAAGCACGCTGCTGTTGCTCCTTTGAGACGTTTCAAAGTTAACGCCTGTTTGCTTAACGCCTTTGTTCAACGCTTTGTTGTTGCCGCTCTGTTGCAGCCTAAATGTGCATCGGATGGCTGGCCAATGGCAAGATGTGCTTGCTGCTGAAGCTTGCGAATGCTTGAGGGAATACCCTCAAAGCCAGGCTTACAACTATTTATTACAGGGAGCTCAGCATAGTGCTGCGTATCACAGTCCACCGGGGGGCAACTGCAAGCGCGCACAGGACCCCTGCCCAAAGCTATAGCAGAATATCCCTTACCAACATTGAAGGGGGCTCAAGTCATTAGTAACACTTTGTATGAAGGAAACTATACTAGAAAAGCATCTCAAACTGAGGCCAAGCTTGGTTTTAAGGCTCTGAGCCACTTCAAGCATGCGCTCCAGAGTGCCAGCACGTAAACAAGGAAGCACGCTGTGATCGCCGTTACTGTTTTTTTAGCCAATTGTCAGCCATTGCTATACATGTGCATTCATCCTCTCGAGTAAAAAGCAAGTACAGCGGGGCCCCAATGTGCAGGGTTGCAGGATCATAGCAAGGCAGTTGATGTAGTTTAAGCACAGAAGGAGCTCCTTCTGGCGGAGGTCTTGTATAGCTGGCATGCCTCCGCCATGAGGCGTAAGAAAACTCCCTTACGCCAGTTTATTTACGTTAAAGTAGGTGTACCCCTGATACTATCAGTGGTACCAGTTGTACGCCTATGGCGCCATGCTAGCCCATGCAAGCCAAGTATCAGAACTTGTTATCACCCGCTCAAGCATTTATGCTGTTGCCAAGTGGCAATGGGGTGCACCCACTGACAACTGGAAGGTGCCTGCTCTCGACGTCGAGCCTTTGTGGGCATTGAAGCCCATGGTCGCAAGCCCAAGCCCATGGCCAGGAAGTACCACCGCAGTATAGCTGTAGTACAGGAAGCGCTGCAGAGGTGGTTGGGCCATAACATGACCATTACTGCGGTTGACCAGTCGCAAGGGACAAATGGTGGAGGAGACCAGTCGCAGAGGGGATCAGTCGGAGAGGGGGCCAGTCACAGGGGGACCCATTCGCAGGAGGGGCCAATCGGAC
>JAWZTI010000792.1:0-16794 GCA_039880955.1 Chlamydomonas urium
CCGCGGGCACGGCGGCCGCTGCCGCCGCAGCTGCCGGCCTGGGCGGCGCCGGCGCCGGTGGTATTGTGCGTTCCAAGAGCACAACGACCATGTTCCGCAAGGGCAGGTTCTTTGTGTCGCGCACCACCACCCAGCAGATGGTGGATGACCTGGGGGAAGACATGGAATCTGAGAGTGAGCATGAGGCGCCTGACGCACCTCACGCCCACGCCCCAGATACAGCAAGGGCTCCTGAGGGGCTGGCATGTGCTGACGCAGAGGGCGTGGATGTAGCTGGGGCCATGGCTGGGCAGTTTGCGCGCGTGGCGAGTAGCCCCAGCTGCCTAACTGGCGCCGCGGCGTTGGATCAGGAGCCTGCGCACAAGCAGGGCGCAAGGCTGTGCGCGCAGGCGCCTGGTCTGCCGCCACTGCCCCTGGGGGCATCGCCCCGCCTGTGTGGCCAGACGTCTCTTATGGCCCGCAAGACGCCCGCAGCCGGTCAGACACCCATGCTTGACCACCTGCAGAGCGATGCGCAGGACGCACAGCTGGGGCCCGCAAGGCTGCAAACACTCTCACCACACCAGGCTCAGGGGCAGCCGCAGCAGCAGGACGTGGTGCAGGAGCGGCACTACCACGCCGGCAGGTTCAACGTGCATGAGGTGCAGCAGGCGCCGGTGCGGGCCCCTGAGGCGGGCGGCTCGTGCCTTGAGCCCGCATCATCCGTCCCCGCAGCTTCAGGCTGCGAGGGCGCCATGGACTTGGATGCCGAGCCAATACTGCTACACCAGCGAGGCTTTACTGGCGCCCCAGCGCTGGCCGTTGGCACACAGCAGCTCGCTGCTGGACCCTTCTCCCCTGAGTCTGATCCTGATCCTCCAGCTGTCTGCCCACCGGCGAGATCACAAGGTGCCATGCCGGCAGAGGCAGGGCAGGCAGCAGGGGATGGTGTGTCTGGATGTGCAATTTCAAGTGCACCCGGTGGGCCCATGCCTCTATCATCTCACTCACTGCCCATCGCGGCAGCAGCAGCTGCACCTGTTGCAGCCTCAGCAGCGGCTGCACCGCTCAAGTCACCCGGGGTTCGTGTGGGCCGCTTCCTCATATTGGAAGTGCCAGACGTACCAGGTCATGAACATGGCCTCCTGGCCGCTGCTTCCAAAACCAGCACGCCCTGCACAATGGCAACCAGCACAGAAACCAGTCCCATTGGCACAGGGCTACTACGCAACACAGCTTCGGAAGGCGGTGCGGCGCCTACAAGCGGCGCAGGTGCCAGCATGGCAGCAGCACGTGGAGTTCTCAAGCAAATGACAAGTAAAGGGCGCTTCAAAGTGTGGGAGTCATAGGTGTGCATGCAAGTGATATGTAGTTCAGGCAGTGACAGACTATCTTATCCGCTTAGGCTAGGACCAAGGCTTAGCATAGGATGGTACTGGATCACGACATTGTCCGCCTGTTGGTGGCAGCTTGTTGTGAAACAATAGGTACAGGCGCAGGTAGCATTCGTGCCACTGAAACACTCGTTTGAGCTTTGCATGCGACATGGCTGTCGTCACCAGGCGCCATACTGCATATTTGAGCATGCGTCGTGTTTTATCTACGAACTCACGGATGCCAGCTTGTCGTGTCAGACAAATGCCGTGGGCTTCAGTTTGGGCCAGTTTTTTGTGTCTTGGCCTGCTCTGCTCAGAATTCTTGCAGTAGAAAGATTCTGTAGGGATACCCCACTCTGTGCATAGCTTATCTAGCTGCGGCTGTAAAGCCGTTTCTGTTTTGCACGCACACTCTGATGGACCACATAGCAACAGGGTGGTTGCCCACTGGCAAACTTTACACCGCGAAACGGACAGCATGCAGCTGCACTTCAAACACTTATTCAGGGTTTCATCGTCTCAAGCCAGTCTGTGGATACAAACTATAGAAACACAACAGGATGCAATTCAAAGCAACAGCAACCTTTGCCCAGGTATTGGCAAGCCAAAGCGGCCCTAGTCACCCTGGTGACATATGGTCAGCTTGAGGCATGGTAGACCAGAGCTTCTGGATAAAATAAGCAGACCCAAAACCTAGCGGTCCATGCGGGTGACATTCGCATAAGTAGCCATGGAAGGGGCGCCCCCTGCACCCACACCAGGCCCCAGCTTGCTGGGCAGCCGCTGGTGTTGCTGACCATGCGCAAAGCCTCCACTCACGCCCCGCTGCTCCAAGTGGCTCGCGCCCCGCTTGGGGGAAGAAAAGGGCGTGCCCACAGGTGTCCCAGGGCCGCTGGATGGCAGATTGGCTGGCGCAGCTAGGCCTGGGATTGTAAGTGAGCCAATGGGCTCCAGGTCGGGTGGTCGGTGGAAGCCCTGAGGCTGAGCATGAGGCTGGGTTGCATGGAATGGCGATGCCTGCACATGCTCCGCAGAAGCCATGACGTCCGGCGACTGCGCCAAAGGCAAAAAGGGCTCATCCCGCCGCATGCCGCCTGCATGGGGTTGCATGCAGGAGCACAGTGCTTGCGTGAACAAGTCCTGGATACTGCTGGCGCCTTTTGTCCATGCATGGGACATGCTGCATGCAAAGCAGGTGCTGCATCGTCATCCGGTTGCAAAACATGGCGAGGCGCTCTCCCGCGGACCGCTGCTGCGATTGTGATTTTGCGCCTGCGCACCTTTCGCAGCAACGTGAAGTGGAGCGCCTGTTCCTGCAGCGTACGGCGCAATGCAGGGGGCTTCCGGTTAGCTGTGTAGGCCGGGCAGCATGATGCAGGAAGCGAGCTGACAGGTTGCTGCCTCACGCTGCCTCACCCTGCATTCAACCCCGTCGACAATTTACAGAGGCACGAACAAGCACCACCACCACAAGCCACACTTTTCTTTAGAAAACGAAGGAAAACAATAAAAACGAGCATTAAACCTCACGATGAGCATGGACGAGTCCGCTGCCTAATGGGCGCGTGCGCTGCCTAGTCTTAATCTGAGCCCACTGCTGCCCCTGGAGCGCATCGCCATGCGTCTGCTGGAACGAGCAGCGGCACCTCGCCCTGCGCCAACAAGCTGCTCGTCCGTGCCCTCCTCCTCCTCCTCCTCCTCCTCCTCCTCCTCGTCGTCATCCAGCACATATGGAAGTGCATCTACCAGGAGGTCCAGGTCGTCGTCCTCATCCTGGTCATCAAGCCGCCCATGTGACTGTTGCCATGGCTGTGATGCCACCAGGCCCTCGCCAGCAGGGGAGCTGCGTGCTGTGTGCAGGGCACCTTGTGAGACTGCAGCGGACAGGCCGCTGGCAGCTGCAGCATGCCTGGCCTTTGAAACCGCAGGCGCATTCCGCTCGTCTGAGTGTGCTGCAGTAGCTGATGCCGGTGACGCACTGGCAGCAGGTCCAGCTGTGCCTTGTTGCTGCATGGGCTCTGGAATCGTGAAGAACCCAGTGCGTTTTGCAGCGCGCACAGCAGACCATGCCACGTCGCGCATATCCGGCTGCTTTTGCTGTGCCTTGCCGCTCAGCAGCGGCTGCAGCGCTGTCCGCAGGTTGTCGCCGGTCATCTTGCGCCCGACGCAAATGAAAGGCAAGTTGGCGTTGGCCGCCATCCTCTCGCCCTGCAGAGCGCGGCAATTTGGGGGCAGCAACGGCAGGCACAGTGAGCAACGGTGATAACACAACGGCTATCTCAAACCCCCGTGGCCCAGACTGCAGCAATCAACAGCCAGACAGCACGTAACAACGCAGCTCAAGATGTCAATGTTGCTATATACCAAGCATACCAAGGCAATAGCGAGCTCCTGACAGGGCGGGCACCTACCTGGACGGACTGGACGCGCTTGCCGTTGCGGCCTTCCTTGGCTGTGACCACTGCTGCACACTTCTTGACATCGCCCTCCAGAGCAACACGCCCTTGGAGGCCGGCATCTGCTATTGCCTGCTTGGCACCGGCTTCGTCCAGCGAATACAGGAAAATGCGTAGCAGCTGGGGCTGCTTTGCTGCCGCCGTCGCCGCTGCTGCTGCTGCTGCTGCTGCTGCTGCTGCCAATTCCGCTGGCGAAGGGCCGAACCCCTTGAAGGGCTTGCTGTTGCTGGAGCTAGTGCTGGGCCTAGCTGCAGCAGCCGCTGCAGCACTGGCAGAGAGGCTCTTGCTGGTGGGCCGCATGGGCACCACGTCCAAAACATCCTCGCTCCTGCTCTTCTTATCTTTGCTACTACGCAACACCGCTGAGTCAACCTCTCTCCAAAGCCGCTCCACGTCAATGTCGTCGCCATCATCGCCCAATGCCCGCTTCGCTGGCGCCGCTGCTGCCGCTGGTCGCTGTTTCGCCTCGGCTTTGGGCCTTTGCTGTTGCTGCTGCTGTTTAGGCTGCTTCTTCTGCTGTGGCTGTGGCCCCTGCGCTGTGCCACCGGCGGGTGCAGGCGCAGCGCCAGCTGCTTCCTTCTTCTTCCTCGGCTGGCCCAAGCCCTTGAACTTGAGCATCACCGCGTCCAGGTCGGCCTCCATCTTGTGTGCACGGGCGTGGTGTGCCTCTCCGCCTTGCTGCTGACGACCTGTGGCCCCTGACACATGGCCACAGCGCCTCAGGCGGCTAGAGGCGGCCGGCTGCAGGGCAGAGCTCCGGCTGCAAGCAGCTGAGAGCGCATCGCCACCACGGACTGCAGGCCCAGCGAATTGGGCAGTGGCTGGCCCACGCTGTGGCAATGCCACTGCAAACGGCATACACCCCGGAGCCATGCGGCCCGCTGGTGCCAGCGCCATTGTCGACGGCATCACAGTCGCGACTGCGCTGCACAAGACGCCTTCAAGGCACCAATTGCTGCACAACGAAGTTTGTGTGGGCACATGCAAAGTTTTTTTTGTAAAAGTTCTTGCATTTGCAGGGCACGCCAGTAAAAGCATGCGATTGAAAACTGCCCAAAGATGACAAGCCCAAGCAAGCCCATGTTGCCATATCACGTATAATGGTTACTCAAATGCTTTCCTGCCTCCACCGCATGCTCAAACCTTGGCCTGGGCTCCAGTAGCCTTGAGTAGGGGTTGAGACATGGTGCTCAGCTACCCCGTATCCCTGCTCAGCCTGGCGCTACCCTGCTCCGTGCCCTTGCCAACGCCGGCCTGCCCACCCCTTTCCTCGTCCTCCCCATCTTGCCTGTCTGGACAAACATCCCCCACCAGCCATGCTAGCTGTCGGGCAGCGGGTTGCGCATACAGGCAGGCCTGGTAGGTGATGATGGCATCCAGGCCAACTGTGCCTATAGAACCACGGAACCAGGGCAGCTGCACGATGAAGCTCTGCCATGATTCAGAGCGCAGGACGATACTGAGCGAGGTACACACGTTGGCGGTGCCAGGCAGCACGAGCATGGAGAAACTCAGACCCTCCGCCGATTTGCGCACCCAGTTCTTATGGATTTGAGGCAGCCGGGACGACATGTACACAACCACCATGGCGTAGGCGAGGGCTGTGCCCAGCAGGCGCTGCAGCCCCTGCCAGCCACACCATGAAGGCTGCGGCTGACACAAGCTGTGAGCACCTTGTGCCAGGTCACTGGCTGACAAAGACGGCATGGTACCAGCGCTGCCGCTTTCGCAGCCCGGCAACCAGTGGCTGAGCTGCCCTGTACGACTGCCCATGCTGCCAAGCTGGTTGGACTGACTGGATCCCATAACCAAGGGTTGGCTTTGCTAGTGGGCATTGCGCTGCTTGCAGCAGCACGCGCGGCAAGGAGCACGAGACTGAGACCTGCTGCTACCACCACTCCTGAGGCCGCTCTCAAGACCGCTGCCCTACCACCTGCCCCAGCGACACTGCCCCTGACACCGCCGCCGCTGTCACCGCCGCCGCTGCACCCCTCGCGCCCTGTATCGTGCTCACAGCCGCCTGTGCCATGGTGGTGCGTCTCCATCACACTTGCATGGTGTACATGCACTGTAACACCCGACTCTTCTGCAACCCATACACACTGACCAGCGCCTGCCGGGCATGACGGCGGCGGCGCTGTCGCTGCTGACAGCGGCAGTGGATCTGCAAGGACCGCCGATTCTGGTGGCAAGGGAGGCAGTGCATGATGACCCTGGCATGTGCATTTCAGCAGCACCTCGTACCACCAGTATTGCATGCGGCAGGCAGGCGCATGACACAACAGCAGCTTACTCGCGCCGTGTTCCACGGCATATGTAGCTCCTATGCAGCAAGGCAGGTGCCAGGAGCAGAGAACAAGCACTGTATCGCAGCTGCATGGCCAATGAGGTGCAGCCGACTATCACAGGTTGCTGCACTGCGTCCAATCGCTTGCTCCTTTTTTCAAGGATGTTGCTTGCCTGTCCAAGCAGCGCCACATCCGACGCAACAAAGTATACCGCCAACAGCGTGGTCGTCAGCAGCTGCTCGCCCTGCACCACGCAACCCAGCAGGTTGAGGCTGTCTCCCAGCAGCCACTGCAACAGAAAGCAGATGGACAGGCCCTCAGCACTTTGGTTTCGACAGTTTTCCAGCACTTGCGGACAGGGAGATGAATTAGGGTTCTGCTGTGAAAACTTATGCTGCAACGCAAACCATGCGCCACCGGCGATGTGCAAGGGGCTTGCCTGCGGCATCTGTGCTATAACGCGCAGGCCAATGCCAAGTAAGCCGACCAGAAGGCTGCCCAGCTTTGAGTCGCTGTAAGTGCAGTCTCCAAACGCGAGGTCGATGCACCGTAGAGCGTCCGGCCTGTAGGCGCTGCGCGTGAAAGCCGCTGTTTGTGCTACGCGATGTTCTGGCTAGGTTCTGTGTGTTGGGGGCAAGCCAGTTGGTAAATCGCAGGCAGGATTCAAAATAATTACAGGCATGCTGCAAACCAACCCCACCAACTGGCAATCATAGCACAGCAGTATGGACGAAATAAAGGTCACAAACACTATGCGTTGGTTTGGTCACATAGCCAGCGTGAGCAGCATAGCTGGCCTACACTTCTAGCCCAGACTTCCCAAGGGAAGGAGCAAGGTGAGATGAAGTGCTGGCAGGGCACCATCATGCTGCTGGCCGCTGGCAGCCTGCTGCGCTGGGCACTACTGGGGGTGTGCTAGTAACTACTGGGGCGAGAGTAAGGCGCCGCAGGAACCAAAAGAGAGCTGTGATCGTTGAGCAATTCTATCAACGCAACATCCACAAAATGCAAGTGCACACTGCCAATATGTGGCGCTGTTAAATATGTCTGAAAAACATGGTCTCTCACTCATGCCGCGCCGTGAGACTTGGATGCATGATTGCGCACAAGACCTCACATGCAAGATCCGAGGTGTGGATAGTGGGGCAGGCGGAGTTGCGAGCGGTGGTGGGTTATGCCAGCAGGTGAACCCACTTGGAAATGGAGTAGCTGTCGCCGTTGAGCAGGAACAGCATGTACAGCTGGGGCGGGGCATGGTTGGTGGAGGGAGGGGCCTGTGGCAAGCAGCAAGCAAGCGCAAGCAACGGTGTTCACCAGCAGGCAGGACGCAAGGAAGCAAGGCTTGGTTCCTGGCTGAACGAATCACCTTATCCCTATGGCAAGCCAACACTTTGCAGGTGATGCAGTGCTGCCCGCCACAGTCACGTATGCCTAGCTGCAAAGCCCAAACCTGACTACCAATCAGCAATCTGCTCCTGCCCATCCCCCTTTGCACAAATCCGCCGACCCCACGAGTATGAACTCACCACAAGGGTCAGTGTGTTGTTGGTGTTGCTGCGAATGGTCAGCTCCACAAGTCTCTGGTTGGTGTTAAAGCAGTGAGTGGTGGAGCTAGGTGCCATGATGACAGCCTCCGTCACCTGTTTCATGACAAAGGAGGGAAGAGAAGCGCGGTGTGAGATGTGTGTAGTGTGAGGTACAGGAGGCATGGATATCACGCGAAGTGCCAGCATCAGGGCTTAACGACCATCTGGCCCACAAGTGTGTCGCAGCGCGCTGCTTTGTGCACGCACGTGACCTGCATCCTCACATTGCCAGTGAAGGTGACCTGGAACTCCTGGTTGTAGGTAATGCGCGCGGGCCAGCTGACAATGGCAGGCTTGTCGGTGGCGTAGAAGTAGGGCGGGTAGAAGATCTCATTGCGGTACTCAGCCTTCTTTGGGGGGGGGCTGAAGGGCAGGTTCGAGACCATGCGGAAGCAGCGGTCGCAGCCAGCGACCAGGATAGTGCCGTTGGTGGTGAGGCCAGCGGTGGAGTGGTACATGCGTGCGATCTGCGAGCGCGCCAGCGTCGACCAGCGGCTGCCGAGCGGGGCATCGGGCTCGTACAGCTCCGCGAAAAAGTTGGGGTAGTTTGCGCGACTGTCGCCACCAGATGCAGAGTCGCCAGCAAGGCCGATCTGCGCGCCGTTGAGCATCACGACCTTGCCGTTGGGCAGCAGCGTCGCGTCGGGCATCACTCGGGGGGAGCCCATGAATTCCTGCTCCCAGCCGTCGAACGAGTAGGCACCACCCTGCTGCCATGTGCCGTTCGTCGGCGTGACCCTGATGCGGATGGACTCGCTGCAGGCGGAGATAGACAGGTTACGGTTCGCATTGACGTCCTGGCCGCCCACGATCAGCACGTCGACGGTGTAGTTTTTAGAGGGACGAAGCGGCAGCATGACGGCAGAGCCGGTGTAGGGGTACTGGGTGGTGTAGACCGTGGAGCGGGACACGTCCGACAGCGGGCGGTTGGGCAAGCGTTGCTGCGCACAGGCAAGGCGGGCAGGGCAAGGCGCGAGAGCGTCAGCAGGGTCAGCGCTGGCAGAGCGTTGCTTTGCCCTTTCCCTCCTTCACACCGTCCACACTTGTGACACCCCACACGCCAGCACTCTCTGCCAAGCCTCTGCTGTTACCTAGCCTTCCCTGCCGAGGCACGTTTTTCCCGTGGTCACCCAGTGCAAGACTAAAGACCCCATGCCGCTCTCACCAGGTAGGTCCCGGTGGTGGGCTGCATGATGTAGCCGGTGCGGCCACAATAGTTGAACATGTCTCCCGACGGCATGACAAAGTTGAAGGGGTAGTAGTTCTGGCGCACCTCCCTCAGATATGTGGGGTTCACCGCGAACTGCGCCGTTATCAGCGGGTTCTCGGGGTTCCAGATCTCGTAGTAAGGGTTCGGGGAAGTGCCCGCCCCCACACCCTGGGTGCCACCCATGATCAGGATCTGGCTGTTGGGCAGTAGCGTGGCGGTGGGGTACCAGCGAGGGTAGCGCAGCTTGGTGACCTTGTACAGCGATGGCTGGCCCGCGGTGTAGGTGCGGATGCTCTGGATGCCGGCGGGGTACCCAGCATTGGCGACGTGCCCGCCGACAATCGAGAGGCTGCCGTTAGTCATCGGGGTGTGGCCGCAGCAGAACAGGCCGTCGGGCGAGTTCAGGTTTGTCCAATGCAGCGTCGCCACATTGAGCTTGCCTGCAATGACGTGGGAGTTGTCAGGGTGATAGCCGCTGGGGCGTTCCATGTACAGAAATTCGTCTGTACCTGGGACGGCCGCCAGGTGGACCGCAACCACCATAGAAAGCTGCGACAGGATATCGTAGTTGGAGTAGCCGGAGTAGTTGGAGATGGTGTCATTCAAGTCGGAGAGGATGGGGTTGGGGGGTGAGTAGATGGGGCTGGGGGGCGAGAAGGTTGCAGGTGAGAGGCGGGACGATGCATCGGGAGGTGACTGTGAGGGTGGTGACAGGCGAGGAGAGGAGGCAACTGGGGAAGTGGTCTCGATCGGGGAAGATGGTGAGGCCTGGCCTGACGCAATGGTAGGGGGCGAAGAAGATGCGGCGGGGCGGGGTGGTGAGGGGGCCGGAGACCCTGGAGGAGAAGGCGAAGGCGGAGGCGATTTGGGGGGAGAAGGCGATGGGGGTGGTGAGGAGGATTGGGGACTGCTGCCGCCCACCACCATCCATCCCCCTTGCGCCGACTGTATGTCAGCCGAAGGTGTCGAACCCGGGAGCACATTATACGCACACACAAACCGCTGGTAAGTGTTGCAGTTGTTGATCTGAACGTTGGCTGGGGCTGGAAAACCAGCCGGTGCATATAGGTATGGGCACCACTGCCCATTGCCAAACATCATTGCCCCCCCCCCAACCCAGCACCCGAAGTCGCCACATGTTTGCAGAATGGCTTGCTTTCCTGCTGGCGAGCTGTAATTGGCTAAATCCGAGTTTGCTCCAAACTGAGAGCGGCAGCTGGCGGTTGCATTGTCATACGTTACGTAGTCAGGGGAGAGGATGAACACTTGGGTGCTAGCTGCGGGGAGCGCATGCATGTGCAACCCAGCAGTAAGATGCTGAATGATATAACTTGGGCAAGTTGCTGCTGCTGCTGCTCCTGCTCCTGTGGAAGGCACTGGAAGGGCCTGCCCTGATGCCCTTCCCCCTTCCGGGCAGCTGTGTGGTATTGCGCTGCGCACTCACCAGTGCCTCTTGCAAGCGCCAGCGCCAGTAGCAACGCCGCACCTACGCTTGTCGAGCGAAGCATGGCCGCAAGCTGCTCCTGACACATAGAAAGCGTTTGGTGCATGCGCGTGTCACTCAATGTACTAAATGGCCATGGCGCAGCTGCTGCTGCTACCACCAGCGTCGCGATTTGATTTCAAGCTATTGACCGCTCTTGGCCTGTGCTCATCTCCGGCCTGCACCCGTGAACGGAGATACAGGCTCATGCCCGGCACGGCCCTACCTGTTCCGAGCACCTATCGGCTGGGCATTGCGCAACGCTGCTGACTATGAGGTTCGCTTGCACATCGCACACCTGCCACTGAGCGCTCTGCGGCTGCTGCTTCCGGCTTTTGCGGACCAACCACGCTGTAGCTCAATATCAGCTAGCTGCGAAGTAGCATGTGCACGGGCACTCGAGCGCGAGCCTGTAGATACAGCGCTCCCTGGTAATGATGCCGGTGTTGAGCCGGGACCTTTGCATCCCGCCCGCCATCTTTGCCACACATTGGCGCATGGAGGCTTACCACGTTCCGTTCAGCGTACCACGGAGCTACACGGCCACTGTGCCCAGCGCTGCGACAACTGCCTTGCTTAGTTCCACGAGTCACCAAAGCTATGCAGCGCGGCAGCCCCGGATTTTAGTTGCCATCGCTTTCGGCAAGTCAGAGCAGCTGCCGATCGAATGAGACACACTATTCCTGAGCCAGCCTGCCCAGTGCAGTGCCGCAACTCGCTTAAGCCGCTACTTGCTGATAGCAGGCGGCGCGCGCCAGTGCGCCGGAACTGCGGCACTGCAATTTCGCATCTCGATGTGTGTGTGCCGGAACATGGCCGATCCCAACCTGGCACATCTGTGTGCATCACATGATGGGCCTGCAAGCCCAGCAGCATGCGGAGCAGTGGAGCCGCAGCAGCTCGGCAGTGCCACCAGCGCTGCAACAGCTCCCCAAGGCCTCACTCTTCACAACCACCAGCTCTGCACAAAATTGTGGTGCGTGTGCAATGAGCACTGCAGACTGTGCATGTGCACATGCACAAACATGCCTTGGTGCGGGCACACGCGGGCAGGGTACACGTGCAATGCAAGGCCAGGTCACTATGTTAACTAAGAGGTGAATGATTGGACCGCCCGTACTTCAAGGCGGCATCCTAAAGCCTTCTCCTCCTGAAAGGCCAGCTGTGGCATCGGCTGGGACTCGGCAGCTTCTTAGCGCTTATTTTGTAGGTCGACACAGGACAGCGATGTGGGAAACTGCAGCATGATAGCAGTGGTGAAACACCGCCATGCTCCCGTTGGCACTGGACAACCTTCTGCACACTCTCTTGGAGACACACAAGCTTCCCTTAGGGGGCTGCGACCCAACCCTTACCGGCGTTCTACAAGGTAGCTTTGCCAGGGAAAGTCCGCACAGCCATTGGCATGGCCGCAACCCCGACCTCGCCCTATAAGGTGTTGCTGAAGCACAGGCATGCAGGCGGCGCAGACTCAGCTCAGTCACCCGCCGCTCTCGCCGCCACTGTCAGTTGGAGCGTTGATGGTGCTGGTCCTTTGAAGAATGAGCAAAGTGCTGCGAGATGGGCGACGTTGCAGCGCAGGAGGACCGGTGTTGCCGGAAGGAGATTGTGCTTGTCAATCACAGCAGGGGCTGGCATGTGCAGGCCCCATGGAGGGTGGATGGAGTGCCACTTGAGCAGTGAATGCGGCAGCTTCAACTGATTCAATTGTTACTGTGTAGGCCAACCAAGGTTGGAGTTGGCTGCTGGCACAGCTGTCGTTGCCTGTGACCTTCCCTATGAGCAAGGACTGGGCCACATTGGCACCCTGACGTCATACTTGTGTGGAATCTCAATGCGATTATCTGCTGTTATGATCAAAATGCTGCAGCCGTGCGCCTCAGCTGATGCACAGCTTCTGAGCCATGTATAATTAACCACACGGTCTGGGGCTTGCTGAAGGAATTCGTGGGCTTGGTTATTAGATATCTCTGATGTGTGGCGCTTCACTTGTGCCAGATGGCTTCGATGTGTGCACCACAAGTTGCAGCTCACGTCTCGTGCACAGCACTTATGCAGCAGCCACTGCCTGATCCGTTCGCCAACATCGGGAGATGCGTGGCTGGTCTGGCCAGGGATGCTCAGGGCAGTCCTCTGGGCCAACAGCTGCTGGGCGCAGCGAGCGCGTTCGGCCAGTGGCGCGCTAGCACCTCGCGCGTGCTGGAATCGGCGCAGCAGGAGCAGCGCAGGCGCTCAGACAGGGCAGCACCTCGCGTCGTTGTGATGCCTCGGCACTCCGCTCCAGCAGGCCCCCTCGCAATGATCCTGCCAGGAGACTCCGTCGCTGAACAGGCAAGCACAGCGGTGTATCAACGATGGTCACGGACCTTCGTTGGAGTTTGCTGATTCATGGGAGCTCCCTGCAACACCTGGCACAAAAACGCCCATGCATCATGTAGCCCATATGACAGCTGATCCATGCACATCCTGGCATTGGAATAGGAGGATCACGGACACGGCACTGGGTAGGGCAGGGTCTCAACAACAGGTCTCGACAGCAAGCTGGCAGAAGGTGCTAGGCAGTCAGAGCTGGGTGACCAAACATTTGAGGTTGGGGTTGCTCGTTTTAAACCACCAGACAGCAGGGAGATGCTTGCTCCATCAAGCCATTGCCACACCACACGCGCTTGGCGGACAGACATTTCACGCGCACCGCCCGCTTTCCTATCTCTGGCTTCCAGGTCATCACCACGGGCTTCCTCAACTTCCTCAACCTGTACAATTCCGCACTCATCCTGCGCCTGGTGCTAACTTGGTTCCCATCGGTGCCCGAAGGCATTGTCTCACCCTTGGCGTGAGTCTCACCTTCAAGCAAACCGCACAAAGCATGCTTTGGCACTAAGTGCGCACTGCGCAGCCCTTCCTGGCGTCAGCTGCCAATCATCTCAAGGTCAATGCGTCTCATTGTCCAAATGCAGGACTGTTTGCGACCCCTACCTGGGTCTGTTCCGCGGCATTATTCCACCTCTGGGTGGCACCCTTGACCTGTCGCCCATCCTGGCCTTTGTTGTGCTGAATGTGAGTGCCATGAGATGAGGGTTTTGGCGCAGGACGGCATAGCAGCGCTGTGACGCAGATCAAGGGGCACTCGGACGCACCGCACATTGATGCGCAAGTGTGTGGCACGCACAGCACTGTGCACCCAGCTGGCAACGTCTGCAACAAGGAGCATGGTTGGCTGACTTGCTCTGCATTCACCAAATATAAACTGCTCTGCTGCCCTGGCATTGTTCAATTGCAGTTCTTCACCAGCACGGCAGCTGCTCTGCCCTGCGAGGTCGGACCCGACGGCAGGCCCCTGATGCGCAAGCAGCAGCAGCAGGGCTGGCAGCAGTGGCTGCAGCCGAGCAAGTACCAGCAGGCATGGGCAAGGCGCATGGAGCGCCAGAAGGCTGGTGCAGAGCAGGCATAGATGTGTTATGACCATGCTTGCACGGTAGTCCCCCACAGCGATTCCACATTTTGTCTTGCGCGAGGGCCACAGGGGCTGTAATCACCTTCGGACATCAAACATCACGCGGCCTCAATCTGCGACACTTGGTTTACACATTATCAGATGAGCACTATTCGAGCGTGTACCCTTGTGCAAGGTGCAGGGGCCTTGGTATTCAAGACACACACAGCAGGACGGCTGTGAGCAGTGATGAAGCAAAGTGTTTGATTGATGCTTTCTCCATAAAAAGCAGGGAGGTAAAGTGGGTAGACAGAAGGTCACACAGCAGGAAGGCTGTGAGCAGTGATGAAGCAAAGTGTTTGATTGATGCTTTCTCCATAAAAAGCAGGGAGGTAAAGTGGGTAGACAGAAGGTCAATGAAGCGGGCAGGCCCCTGACGCTGATGCAGAGCACGCACCCCATGTCACCAAGGATGTTGCGAGTGCTGGGAGGCATGGCACTTGAAAACAGAAGAGACTGGCAAGCACCCACCAACTCACAGGTGTGGTTGTAACGCAGAAACAGAGGGTGAATTGAGTTGCACTTGCTCGGGCTGCAGCCATAGCCATCCTAGATCGCCGAGAGGGGGCACCGCAGAGTCCGGGTTGATGGTCTGCCAGCTATTGTTTCACAGGTGTGGGGTGCGCGCTGGAGCTAGCTGGTGACAGGTCGGACAGGTGCGCGCGCGCCGGCCCCCGGAAGGGTCGCACGGCCGTCGTTGCATGACAAGAGGGTACCGCGGGTCTCGGTACAGGTCAGGTATAAACAGGCGGAGACTGTTGTAATATCAGGTGCAGCTGGCTGCGTGGCTGTGTTGTGACCTGTGTCGCCACCTGTGCTGTCAAGTGGTGATGGTGGCGGCACAGCGGGTGCTGCAACGGTCAGCCAACAACCCTCACGCCATGGTCAGTGGGGTGAGCAGGGACGCCGGCCTCAGTGAGCCACCTGCCGCGGGGTGGTGCGCCCTGCCGCATCCGCTCGCTGTGTCTGTGCAAACGGCCCATTGCTTCACTGCGCTGTGCTGCTGTGCTGCGCGCTTCTCATGGTCTGCACTCCTCTGCACCGATCTGTCGCGCCGCTGCACTGCATTGCTCGCGCTTGGTGCTGCACGACGAGCCGGTAAATGAGCCGCCAAGCTGTACTACAACCTCAGCCCAGCCACCGCGGCAATGGCTGCAGCAGCTTCGCCGTAAGCAAGCGGCGCCGCACCTCCCGCCGCCGCCGGAGCCATTGCCGCGGGGGCTACAAGCGCAGCCTTTACCATGGCCGCTGCCTCCTCCTTGAGCGCCAGCCCCACCTCAGGAGGTATGCGGGTGGCCAGCTCAAACTGCAGGTGGTGCGCGAGGCGGGGCCAAGGGCAGGCATCGTCAGGTGGAGTGGCCAGTCCTTGCGTGGGTGCAGGTGGCGGCCAATCAGCAGTCACGCAGCGGTCAGCAGGAAGCCTCACACCCAGAAACAGTTTGGGCGCGGCTCCGCAAGCAGCAAAAGCACGCGCTGATCACGTTCTGTCGAATTGGGCCACAGGTCAGACACAGCAAGCACCTATGTTCGCTACACACCGGATTAAGGTTGGTGGGCACCGCGTCGGATGCATCGTCGGCCGTCAGGCGGGGCGCCAGGATGTCTGTCGGCGCCACCGTCCCGCTCTTCACTGACGTCTCCACCCGCAGCTGCAGCCGCAGCAGGCAGTGCACAGCAGAATAGCCCGTTGGCCTAACTGCCTGCCAACAGCAAGGCTGCAACAGCAAGGCTGGCTGTGTTCCCAACTGACATGCCCCTGCGTTCCCCCTTGGTTACCTGAGCAGGGCCGTTTCTGCACACCTAACACTCATAGTGCATCTCACACAACTGCCCTTGGTTCTCCTTATTCTCCTGCCCAATTCCATTCCTGAACACACCTGGAACTGCAGCGCGCCATCCGGCTGCTCAGTGACCAGGCACCAGTTGCGGGCTGCCCGCAGGCGCGAGGTGCCGAACAGGTCCTGGAACACGCTCAGCATCTTCTCGCGCGTGAACTGCACGGTGCAGGCGGGGGAAGGCCGGGGTGGACAGGGTCAGGCAGGAGCGGGCTAGTGCATCTCTGAAGAAAGCAGCGCAGGTCCTAGCACACGCTCAACACCTCTTCGTTTTTTAGTAACGAATGTGGGCGAGGGTGGCGGCTGATGAGGGGGCTGATTACAATCGGGGAAGGCGTCGTTGACCCGGTGATGGGCCAGCTCACCCAGTCAACCATGGTCGCATCTCATCCAATCAACCCTGATGGCGCCTGTTGGCAACTGCCAAACCACTTATGGTTTGCTTGATGCAACGGCTTGAGCAGGTTTCACGCAAACCCACGACCCTCGCAGCTTGATGTGTTATAACGGTTCACGAGGCAGGCTCACATGGTCAACCATGACGGGGGCGGCCGATGTGTTGAGGGCGCTGACCACCAGATCAGGGGGTGGCTTGTTGGCAATGGCCGAGGATATGATCTGCGCATGCAAGAAGGTTGAGCAGTACTCAGCAGGGCATTCAGCATGGCAGGCTCTGGCACCATTGCAAGGCCATTCCGCATGGCTTCTTCAAGACATAAACAGCATTCTGGACTTAATACAGAATTGATGCGGGACATGCATGAGCCAACAGCAAACAAGTTCAGGTGGCCGACTGCTGCCGCAGTGTGTCTGCGACGGCCCGCAACCCACGTTCAGCATGAAGCGGTGGTCCTTGGCCAGCTGTGCGTCGGTGGGGTGCACCGGAGGGTTGCTGCAGAATCGGCCGCAGCCAGCGACGTGCACATCACCAGACAGGATAGTGACGCGGAAGCCTCGGGCCAGCGCCAGGTCCTGGGGAGTGGGGGACGGGAGGTAAGGGGTTGAAGGAGCAGGACATTGATGCCTTGGACTGCTGATAGTGCTTGGGCCAACGCCAGGTTTGAAGGAGTGAGGGGTAGGGGTTGAGG
>JAWZTI010000793.1:4673-20596 GCA_039880955.1 Chlamydomonas urium
CAGGGGCAGGGGCACAAGCAGGGGCAGGGGCACGAGCAGGGGCAGGGGCAGGAGCAGCCAAGCACGTCAGGCTGGCACAGCGGTGATGCAAGACCCCTAACAGCAGATGAGCTGAATGCTGATGAGCGGTTCGGCGCCTTGGGTGGGTGCATTGGTTGTGCGTGGGGTGGGCGGGTGGGTGGAGACGCTGCAAGGGCATTGGGAGGCTGGCAACAGGCATCACTGTTGCTTGACCACTCAGACACAGCAGGTTTACTCCGGGGTCCCGACTTTGCAGGAGATTCACTGAGCAGGAAGGGTGCCGCAAGGCAGCTGTGGCAGAATTTAGGTATATATCCACAGAACTCTCAACCTCAGCAACCTGACAGCGTCTGCAGGGCAGTTTCTCCTCCTGTGCAGCTCGCTTCACACAAACACCCAACCTGGGTTGCTGCCACCTTCCTTTTATGCCGTGTGCAGCTGTGAACATGTATGGAGAGCAGTTCCAAGATCTGACACTGTCAGCAGCAAGAGGCTCGGCATGCCAGGTGTGGGCTGGCTATGTTCTTTGAGGCCTTTTGTCTGTTTTTGTGCATTTCTGAAGCTCCTAGATGGTGCCTGGGGCATTGCAGTCTTGAGGCAAGGAGCTTGGCTTGCCAGGTGTGGGGCCGGTTGGGGTTATTTCCGAAGCCTCTCGTCTACTTTTGCGTCCCTTGGAAGTTGTGCATGGGCCAGTCCAGGCTGAAAGCGAGGCCACATGGAACGGAAAAGATGGACTCATGGACAGCTCAAAGGCTTTGTGGTATCACGATTATTGTTCCAGTTCCCCTCCTTTGCACTCTGCAGCGTCGAATTGGGCTGTGGCATGCTGGAAGAAACAGAGCAGGAGCAGAGCAGAAGCAGCAGCCCGGCCACTGTTTCCGCAGAAGCAATCAAGCCGCTCACACTTGCTGCTCCGCTTCCCCCCCTGCTGTTGTGCAGGGCTACCTAGGGCTGTGGCGTGATCAACTGAACAGAGCAGCAGCAGCCAAGCCGCTGATGCTACCAGAAGCAATCAAGCCGCTCACACTTGCTGCTCCAATTTCCCCCCCTGCTGTTGTGCAGGGCTACCTAGGGCTGTGGCGTGATCAACTGGACAGAGCGGAAAGAGCCAAGCCACTGTTGCTGCAGAAACAAGTAAGCTGCTTACACCTGCTGCTGCACTGTACCCTCCCTCCCGCTCTCTGACAGGGCCACCTTGGCCTGTGGCCCGACTTTGCAATGCTCAACCACTCCTGCAGCTGTAACGCCATCAACTTTACAATAGAAGACCGCATGATTGTGAGGGCTTCTAGGAACATCAAGAAGGTGGGGTGGTGCGTCCCCGAGTTTGGGGGGCAGGTGGTTTCGCTCTTGGGGATGAGGCTTGGGTGTTGGGTGAATGCTTGGGGTCTGCGGCACAGGCTCAAGGCACATAAAGGCCCAGACTTTGCCTTTGGCTTGCTAACTCTCAAGCCCGCTCTCCCTCCTGTCCATAGGGAGAGGTGGTCTGCATCAATTACCTCGGGCAAGGAATGCTGACACCTGTTCAGCCAAGGCCCAGCCTTTGCATGTTGCTTGCAAATTCTCAAGCCCAATCACTTCCCTGTCCGCAGGGAGAGGAGGCTTGCATCAATCCCCTGGGGCGAAGCAGTGCTTGCGCCTGGGCCAAGCCTGTGCAAGCAACTTGTGAATCATCCTAAGCAGCCTGCGTTCTTGCTTGCTCGCAGGGCGATGAGGTCTGCATCAACTACCTCGGGCGGGGAGCGCTCGCACCTGTAGAGATGAGGCAGGAGGCGCTGCAGAGCAGTTACGGCTTCTCCTGCTGCTGCCCCCGGTGGGTTGGGCGCAGAAGTTTGAGGGCACTTGAAAGTGTGTGGGAGGAACTTGTAGGAGATGCACCTTCCTTACCTTAAAATCACTCAACCCACTCCGCAGATGTACAACAGAGCTGAAAAATCACGGCGCAGTGTTTCTACCCAATTAACAGCCACCTGATCAACCAACCACCCAACCGCCTCCGCAGGTGTTCGGTAGAGCTGACAAAGTACAGCACAGTGTCGGGCGCGGTGGCGGCGCTTCATGTGCGCGTGTGCGAGGTGCTGGCGCCTGCGCTGGAGGCTGCTGCGCAGCAGCAGAGCGCGGAGGGCATGGAGGGCCTTTCTCAAGAGCTGGAGCGCAGTGTAAGGGAGGTGCGGGCCGCGATTCAGACGCACGCGGCGGAGGTGCCTCGGAAGGAGGCAATGCTGCTGCGGGTGAGCTGGGTGGCGCTGGGCGTGAATGTGGTGCGTTACAGAGGGCATGATAGGGCTCGTCTCAAGTAGTGAAGGGCAGCGTGAGGGAGGTGCGGGCCGCAATTCGGAAGCACACAGCGGCATGATTGCCAAGAGTGTGTTCTCCACAGGTGGCTGCTGTGCTGTTATTCCAGCAAAGCTGGTGTTGTAGTTTTGATTCAACAACACGTTCTGCCTGCTGCTCCGTCCTGTTGCAGGCATCAGCGTTCGAGATTGAGAGTGCCTACTGCACTAGCCTGGACCTCTTATACGGCTGGGCCATGCAAGGTGTGTGCGGGGTGTGGGCAAGATGTGGGCCGGGTGTGGGTAAGGTGTGGGGCATGGGTGCAATCCCACTCGCTCCTGCACATGGTTGAGGCGTGTCCTGTGCATATTCTATGCGTTATGCATAACTGCTGAGCTGCATCAGCAGGCTTGGATGAAACCTGCATTTCACGCCCATCCTCGCACCCTGCCCTAAGCGCACCTCCCCACCGCGACCCTTGCCAGCAGACAAGTCGGAGAGCAGCAAGCGCCGGCGCACCTACAAGCGCCTCCTTACTGCTTGCAGAAGGCTGAAGCAGACGGCGGCGGCAGCAGCGCCCAGGTAAGCAAAGGTGGGGTGGGTGAGTGGGTAGTAGCAGCAGACCCGGTGATGATTGAGCAGTTGGTTGGATGGTGAAAGTGGAAGAGGGGTCAGGTGGGCGGCGGCGGCAGCAGCGCCCAGGTGAGGTGCAAGGGATGGGATGGGCAGCGAGGGTGGCAGGCAGTGTAGCCCTGCAGGCTGAGCAGCATGCAAAAGGTAAAGCGGACAGCGGCGGCAGCAGCGGGTCAGGCAAAGGGTGGGTGGGTGTGGTTGGGAACTGTCAAGGGTGGCGGTTGTTGCAGCTGTGAAGGCTGGGTAGCCTGCTGGCCACCCACCACTGCCTCCTGCCTGCCGCTGTGCTGCGCAGGTCAGACCTGCACCTGTTGCTGGCGGTCAAAGTGTGGGCGCTCCAGCAGTCGCACACCGCTGGCAGCGGCGTGCCACTTGACACTCCCAAGGACACTGCAGAGGTGGAGGAGGTGCTGCAGGGGCGGTACGGACCTGTCGGGCAGCGCACAGTACATTGGCTGCTGCACGCCAGCACCCAAGCTCTACACAGGGTCATGCTGTGAACCAGAGCTTGCAGGCTCATGCTGTGAAGGTTGCTGCTGCACACCAGCACCCAAGTGCTATGCAGGGTCATGCTGTGATGCATGGGTGGGAAGGAGGCTGGGTGGGCCCCTTGCTACGACGCCTGGCCACAATGATGATTTTTTCGCCACAATGATGAATTCTGGGAGGGACTGGTATGAGTGGACGCCTTTGACAGAGGGCTGTGCAGGGTCACTGACCCGCAGCATGCTTCGATGCATGCTGCTGCATGCAAGCACCCAAGCGCTACGCAGGGTCATGCTGCACTCTTTAAGGCACTCTGGGAACATGGTCATACTTTTCTTTTGATGAGCAGGGGTGGTTTGTGCCCTTGCGGCGCCCGACGGACCACCTGCCAACCTGCGACCCAAGGGCTTGTGCTTGAATGCATGCTGCTGCCTGCCAGCACCCGAGCGCTTCGCAGGCTCGTGTTGTGAGTTACAGCCTGTAATGCAGGCAGGGAGAAAGCTCAGCGGACTCCTTTGCTATGGCGCCATGCCACAATCATGGCGTTTGTCTTGCAGCTAGGGGGGTCAAGTAAGAAAGGAAGAAAGAAAGAAAGAACTACGGCCGTGGGCGTGAGTTAAGGAAAGATGCATTCCACAGGTTGGAAGAAAAGGCTACGCCCTTGGGCGTGAGTTAGGAAGGGAATGGTCCACAGGTAAACCTGCCACCACACCCTACCGCCAGGAGGGGCTCAAGCCAGAGTGTGCTGGACATGGTGCGGCGGCGCCCTGAGCTGCTGGAGCAGAGCGTCTTGCTGGGCCTCACCTCACCCCCCCCTCCGGACCTGGTCTTCACCCTGCACCCGACAGGGCAGTGTGCTTGTGAGTCTGGACAGTGAAGGGGCGTTGAAGGTGTGGGACGTGCAGGGCTCGCGCTCCTGTACAGCCGTACCACCTGCCAGCCCCGACGACGAGCTGCACATCATCGTCGCCCACCCCGACGGCAGGCACATGTTGGTTGGTGGCACAAGGCTCGTGCCACTTGGCGGCAGCAGCAGCCCCGCGCGGCAGCATCTGCTGTGTGTGCTGGACGCGCAGACATGACGCTGGGTGGCTGAGGCTTGAAAGGAAAAAAGGCTCAGGCTTGCAGTGCTGCGTGGCAAGGTTACCTTACAAGGGCGTGTCATTCCGTTGCTGTGATACCTGGCTCGTATGGGAATACACTGCTGGCATTGTCCCTGCCTGCCCCCTCCTGGAGAGGCATGATGGCTTGGGAGCTTGATGTGGGTGCAGATGGCATTCCGACCGTCAAACACGGCCTCTGTTGAAATGGGGTGAGCTGGATGGCGTAGTGCCTGATGATACGCATGTCCATGCGCATGTGCTGGCGGCGGTGCCAGGCAGGCGATCAGTGCTGGCATGCGGCAAGAAAGAAAGAAAGAAATACGCCCTTGGGCGTGAGTTAAGGAAGAAGCGGCACGCGTCAAGATGCTGTCAAAGTGGGCGGCCTATGAGCCCTTTCCTGTATCCTGCTCTAAATATTGGGAGCAGCCTATGTACGTGAGGGGGCTCAAGGTATACCTGCAGTGGACAGCAAGATATGCGGTTGCAGCTGCGACACTGCGCACTAGGTCATGACATGGTCACCACAGTCAGGGTTCCAGCCTGGTTGCATGGGTTCATCGATTCCAGGAGTTGTGCCACCCCTCGGCCCTGGCAAGGAAGCCCAGCAGTTGGCTGCACCCTGCCAAGGTTGGCTAGGAAGGTAGACCATTTTACAGTCCGCAGGGCGCCGCAAGGCTGCAGCCATTCCGCCACTTGTACCTCCCCGTACTGCCCTGCCCTGCAGTGCAGCGCAGCTGCCAAGACCCTGATTCACACGCCCTGCAGGCTGGGTGTTGGAAACATTTGCCATCTGGCTGGCAACAACATGTGTTTACAGCAGAGGGCTTAGAGTTTTTTTCTTCCCCGCGGCAACGCCTGAAAGTAGTGTCAAATTGCCGACGTCAGACCGGCACCGCGCAAAAGCTGCTTGACTAGCATGACACACTGCAGCCTTCTCCTTCTTGCATTTTTCCTTTTCCTCTACAGAGGGGTCCCGCTCTGTTGGGTGTAAGTTCACTGATTGGAGCTGAGCAGCGGATCGCCTGAACTTGGCGCCTGCAGTATGCTAAACCGAAGCTGCTAGTGTACTTCACACATTACAACCTGTTCCACCCGTCCGCGCAGCACAGGGAAAAGAGATTGTGTACTACCAAGCATAACTCCTGAAACAAGGCCGTGGCAGATTCCATCATCCTGACTACCACTCGGCACTTAACTCCGCTGCGCATGCAAGACCAAATGGAACGCAAGACTTTTGGGATGAAGAAAATAATGTAAAGCAAGAAACATTGTGAGCGTTTACAGGTGGTGGCTGCAGGGGGTCTCTTCGGGAGAGACAGGGAGGTCGTATCATCAAACTGATCACATGTGGGAAGGACGCACTGTACTCGTGGCGCGCTAACAGCCAAAGGTGGCTGCACATGTGCAAATGGTGCTAGCGCAAACCACAATCAAGTTAGTGCTGTCACACTGTTGTTGTGCGTTGAGGAAGCCACGCCGACTGCAACTGCTGTACAACTGCCAGCCGAGTCTGAATCAATGAAACAACGCGTTGCTCTGGCCCAGACTTGTACACCAGCCACAACAGCTGCCCTGCCCAAATACAATACAGAAAGTTGCAACACTGTCAGCCAGCTGGCGACCGAGCGCAGAGGTGTGCTTTCAACCTCTCGCCTGTTACTGCACATGGTCTACACAACAACACCAAAACACCCCCATGCCTGCCTTTTTGGAATGCCTCTAGGGCGGCCTCTGCACTTGCAATCCCAGCCCAAGCATCCACCAGCACCAGCACGTGCACGCAACTCGGGCTCGCACCAGCACCAGCACGTGCACGCAACTCGGGCTCGCAGTATGTCCTGCCGCAAGCCAGCTCGCTTGCCCCTGATTGCGTAGCACTACAAGAATCCCAGCAAGCCTCACCACAGCTCCTCACCCCAGCATACTTCGGCCTAAGGCCACACAGCGCGAGGGTGAAGGGGCTCCTTCAAGTGTTCGTTGGGTTGCAGCCATGCTATACAACTGCCGTATGCTGCACAAGGGTGCAATTTTCTAGGCTTGCACAGGGGTGCACTTTTCTAGGCTTGCACAGGGGTGCACTTTTCTAGGGCCTTGCGCCTCAAGCGCACAGTCCCCTACTTCCTTCCAATCGCTGTATACAAGCAAGTGATACCACCTGCGCCACTGCCTGCCCACTGACGTCCCACCATGGCCCTACGCCACCGCACGCAACTGTCGCGCAACTGACAGCAGTGTGCAATTACTTCGCGCTGGCCATTATGTACACCATGTAACGATATATCTACCCAGTAACTGCCATTGGTTCCATGACTGCTGCCCCAGGGGCTCATCATATAGATGCTGCTGTGCAGCGCGCAATGGCTCTGTTGCTTCGCGCCCTCGTATACATCCTGATGCAGGACAAGGCGCCGTCTGTACCCGCTCTCTTTGCATGCTTTGCTAACTCTTGTGTCGTGATGGCCCAAGTTGCACTCCCCGTGAAGACCAAGCCACTCAGGTGTGAACTCGTGCCTTCGCGCCTTGTTCCGCTGCTTGCCTTCGTATGCTGATCCTCACCAGCACAGCAATGTCTCTCACCTAGTCTGTGAACAGGCAGACCGCCAGGTCCTCCCCATCCAGCTCGTCAATGCACTGCAGGCCGTACGGCTGGCTGTGACACGTCTGCGCAAAGGAGCCATTAGACAAGCAATGGAGTCAGCTCTTGCAAGCAAGTGTGCTGCACAGAAACTTCCTCCGTTCCCTCTGTTCACATTCAAGGCACGCTGGCATGGCTGTGTAATTGTGATGCATCATCTTACATGCGCACTGCGGCTGCTGCAGACCCGGCACCCCATAGCGCATTGTGGGCAGCCTCACCTGCTCAGGCTGGGCCACGCAGCTTGCAGGAACCATGACAGGACCCTGCTTTGCCGAAACCAGCGGGAGGCCGGGCACCAATCCCTGTTGTGAGCCCAGCGCCGAGGCAACGATACATGGCGGCTTGCTTGCGGGGGACGCAGGGCTGGCGTGGGCATACGCGCCACCGCCGGTCATGCTGCCGTCAAAAGGCCCCGAGTCGTCGGAGGAGAAGACCTCATCGACAGAGAAGTCGGGCGACGCAAACATGTCGAAGCGGCTAACGCCCGACATGGCTGAGGAGGGCAGCGAGAACGGGTCGCGTGCCGGCGAGAACCGAGCATGCGTCAGGGGCTGCACGGCGATGGGCGCCGTTGCTGATGCGTAGAGTGCGTCGGATGCGGCGGAGGACAAGCTGGACAAGCTGGAGGAGTGCAGTGACAGGAGGCCGCTGCAGGCGCCAGGCACGTCCTGTATGCCGGCCCTAAACCCTGACTGCGGCTGCTGCAGCTGCTGCCACTGCTGCGACCTCGCGTCAACCTGCATGCTTGCGACGCCGCCGTGCCCAGCGTGAGGCAATGGGATGTTTAAGTGCGTGGGCAGCGGCACTTGCAGAGACTCTTGCCACGCAAGCGAGGCCATGGTGGTGTCCAGAGAAGGCTCCGAAACCAAAGATGAATCTGGGTTCTCAAAGTCAGCTCCAGCCAGGCCGCCCAGCAGGCAATCTAGGTCCATCGGGAAGGGGCTGCCGGGAACGGCTGCAGTGAGGGCAGCTAAAGCGGGTGTTGTCTGATCCTCCTCCAGCTGTTGCTGCTGCTCCTGCTGCTGCTCCTGCACGCTCTGGCCTGTGCCGACTTGCAGACCGCCGCATGCCAACACAGCGCCACTAGTAACAGGCGCGTCAGCATCCAATGAGCGCTGACACTGCGCTGCTACTGCGGCCGTGGCAGCGGCGGCGGCGGCAGTAGCGGCAGCGGACCGTGCGGCAGTTCCCGTCAGCACGGTTGTGTGCGACCCATTGCGAACGATGGTGGTGGTGGTTGGGGGGGTTGAGGTGTTAGGGTGCGTGGCTGACGCCTGCGCCTTGCGACCACCGGAAGACTTAGCCGGGGAGCTGCACGCGCTCGGCGTGGTGCCATCGGATTCGCGTTTGCCGCTGGGTGCGCTGGAGGGAGTGGTGGCTGCGGTGCCGCTCTGCTTGAGCATGAGGCGGTACTTCTGCAGGTGCGACTTGATGTGGAAGATCGCAAGGCCCTTCTCATCCATCAGCCGCAGAATGCCCTGAGCAATGCATGGAAAACAGCATAGTTGTATGAGCAATCAGCCGGGCCTTGGTTGTAAGAATGAACGTGCATGGCCGATCTTGGGAAGCGCAGCTAAGGGCGGACGTTCCCATTGTGCTTCTGCCTGCTGAGCAACAGCTGGTGCCTCATGCTATGCGCCTGGTGCCATCGCTTCCGCTGCTCAGTCACAGCACTCTCTAGCGCCGCTGACAGGCTGACTGCTTTGTGGACCTAACAGGCTGTGTTGACAGGCGCATCTGTTCTTGCAGCTGCCCAGAAGCTACCCTTGCATACCTTGGGTGTCGCCTTCTGTGCTCCGCCCAGCTCCTCCACGGCGCACACAAAGCGCTGGTGCAGCTCTGGAGTCCACCGCAGGCGAGCCTTGGATTGCAGGCCTGAACAGCAGAAACAGAGTGAAATTCAAGAGCCTGTCGCCAGCATGCATGCTCCACCATGTTTGATCGGTTTCCAGCGTTGTACAAGTGTCTGGCCAGAGGTTGCGTTGCTGCTGCTTCGCGCGGCAGCCCTCTGAAGGGGAGACCTTGCATGGAAGGCCGGCAGGATACTCGGGGCATAAACTCGTATCCGAAACCCCAAGGTCCTTCTCACCGTCATGATTCGAGCACGCAGCATCACCCAGCGCCTGCTCCCCAGCTTCTACGCGCTGTTCGCGGGCGCTGGCCTGGCCGCTGGCGCTGGGTTGGTGGCCGCTGCGGGAAACCGCAGTTCCCCTGCGCGCACTCGGGCCTTGGCACGTGCCCTGCCCGGCATCGCTGCTGCCGTCGTCGACGTCGACAACCCAGTTGGGGCTATCGCACATGGCCGCCTCCTCACTAGGGTGCTGTCGTTGAGCCCTGCTTCGACTTGTGGGCCTGCTCATGATATGTCTGCTATCAGCAGGCTTCTGCGTTGAGCTGAAGCGCCCCGATCCAAGAGCTGCGTGCTGCGTTGCCGCGCTGTGATGCTGTCTGCAGTGCGGGCTGCTGGTATGTATCTTGGCCCTACACGATGGGATCCCACTCGGGCTCGCTGTTCAGTGGCGTGCGGGCGATGGGAGAGGCGTTGCGGGGTACGTCAGAGTGTTGGATTGATGGATTGGTCGAGATGTGCTTGCAGGAGTTCCGTGTGAGGGAGCGGCCTGCAGTGCTTCCCTCGATTCTCACTTTTAGTCCGTACCTACGGGGAGCAAGGTATGTGCCAGCACCTGCGCCGCTGTCTCAGTGCTGCCCTAATGCTCGCTGACAACCTTTTAAGTGGGGGAAAAGTTGCAGAACCGACTCACGCAGAACCTGACACACCTTTCAGGCAGCGCTCAGTCCTGACAACAGGAGCTGAGTGTCAATGCGTCGGTGCCGATGTCATGCGCAGGCCCACGCAGCAGCCCGAGCGCAGCAGAATGTGAGGACGTGTATGTGTGCTGCGCTGTAGCTGGAGCTCGGTGGGTGCAACCGTGACCACCGATCTGAGCACACCCCTTTTTCCCTGCTGCTCCTTCCATGGCATGGCACGGCAGGTGTAGGATTTGATGCCACGCAAAGGGTCGGGGTCAATGGCACAAGCTGCACCTCAGCCTGCTTGCATGTCGCTGCGTTGCATCCGGGCAGCATGTGTATGCAGCGTGCTTTTCAAGGCAGTCCGTTGTGCCAGTGCTTGTTCAAGTCCTAGAGATTGCCGGACCTTCCTGAGCTTGTGCCTACTTCAAGAACAGTGTTCTTGGCGCTTGCAGCCCGCATCAACGCACCTGTGACTGCCCCTCAGCTCAGCAAGGGAGCTGGGCTCAGCATCGTTGGCATGCCTCCGTGTTCATGGCACAGTACGTGACATCCATGCATCAAGCCAACACCCACGTTCGTAAGCAATTTCACACAGGCAAAACAAAGATCTACCTGACTCGGCCTGCTGATTGCATGCAGATGCTTTCTTGGCATATCACCCAATGAAGTCGCATTATTGATGAGTACTCGTGCATCCTGCTGCTTGATTTTCTGACTAACCTCCTGCTGCAACTTATCAACAACCATTGATATCACATCCTTGAGTAGCTGTCGGGCGCAAGCTAGCAGCTGTTGCTGGTCGATTTGTCACATGTTCACCGTGAGAAAGCCACGTAGCTTCAGAACTGGCTGCTGAACAGCTGCTCGCGCTTGCGCCTGAACCCGTCCTCCAGAGGCGTCGCCTTGCCAGCCAGCACCTGTCCGTCCAAAAAGTTTTCCAGCGACACGACCTCCAGCTTGTGCAGGCTCTCCAACTCCTGCTCAGGTTTGGCAGCAGCGCAGGAATGTTTGCAGGAGCGGGAGGCTGTCGTCAGGACACGGCAGAGGACAAAGTATACATCACAACAGGTGGCGCCCTGATTGCAGCCACAGGCGGAGCACGAGGCCAAAGCAAGCAGGGTTCAAGAGGTTATGATCCACAACCCTTTCCTGCAGATCTCTAGAGCCAGGTCATGTCTTTGTCACTTGTCAACAAGTTGCATAGAATTGTCATGGGGCCCCCAATCCCTCAGTCTCCCATTCCAGACTGGGACACACCTCTGCATCCCAGTAAAAACACGTTGTCATTCATGACTTGTGAACCTGCACGCCGCCCCCTTGAACCCTATAAAACCCTCTGTGAGGCGAGCTGGCCGCTGCCTGACTCAACCCAAGAGCTCCTGCTTACGCACCATAACAATGTTGCGGAAGCGGAACATGCGGCGCTCCGTCTCCGTTGCGCGCCTTAGCTCCAGCTCGCTCTTGCCACGCACACCGCGCTGTGCTAGCGCCTCCATCTCCACCTTCTGCTTCGCCACAAGCTTGGCCATCTTGAGCCGCAGGTCAGAGTCAAACGCTTGCTGGGCCTAGCAACAATGGACAAGGCGGGGCAAACATGCTTTGGCTGTCAGGAGGCTTGCTGCTCGTATTGGACCCGACACAGGTAGAGGACAGGATGTGGTGCAAATATGAAACCCTGCTTGTCTGCTGAGGACAGGCAGGTAATATGTCCCTGCCCCTGCCGTGTCCGCCGCTTCGGCAAACAACTGACTACAAGTTATGATCCAAATTGTCTTGCGCTGTTGCCTATGCCCCCGTAAGAACCGTAAGAGCGTAAGGCCCAAGCGCGCCCCTTCTTTTTGCGCCCCTTCTCATGATTTTTGCGCCCCTTCTCATAACGCACATAGATACACACCTGATGCAGCTCGGCCTGGTACATCTCCTCTGTGGCCGCCTTGACCTGTGACGCACGCTTGTACTCCTTGACCTTCGCCAGGCTTGCCTGTCAGCGAGGGAGGCAGGTGTCAGGCAGAGGCAGCGAGGTGAGCAGAACGGTATTGAAGAGGCAGCAAGCAGGAGGCTTCCTTGACAAGCTCATGTGCCGCATCGCTTTGTTGACGTGAGGTGTAGCGGAGCAGTAAAATGTGAGTGGATCTCCTTCCGCCTAGCTAGGGCCCCAGCTGTGCCCCTTACTTGGCCTCTCCCTTGCGACTTGCTTGTCCTCACCTCCAGTAACTGTCAAGTCATTAGCTCACATTGTACGATGAATAAGCCCACCCTTCAGCCCCCCAAACCCATAAACCTTCTGGCTCACCTCCACCTTCTTTTGATTCAGGTAGTCCCTGCTCGGCTTGGGCTTCATCGGCCGCTTGGCCTCCAGCTCCTGCGCACATGTGTCCAGCTGCTGCTGCTGCGCTGCCTGCAGCTCCTCGACGGCACGCGCAAACATTTGGTGGTACTCCTGAGAAGCAGTGTCGGGGTGGCGAGATGGCAAGAGTAAGTACTCATAGTACACACCCTGGACCATGGCACCTGCATGCTTCACACACGCCCCCACACGCCGACCTGGAATTCCCACACCCTGCTCACACCTTGATACGCGTCTCCCACGCTGTGTGGAACTTGCGCGTCTCCTCCTCGTACACCTTGTGTACCTCCGCCAGCTCCTGCGTTTGCGCGATCAGCAGCTCCTGCCTCATGCGCGCCACCTGCGCTGTCTTGAGCTCCACAAGGCGACTGGCAGCTGCCTGCAGCAGGGCAGGGCGAGCAGGGCAAGCAGGTTGACATGGCAGGGGGGCACGGCTGAAGCAAGGGAAGCTGCAGAGGCGAGAGATGCAATGCTCATTCCAGATCCAAATGACATCTCAAGACACTTACAGAAATGTCCACCCAACCCACCTTGGCTTCCTTGTATCGTCCCTCTGCCTCACACTTCTTCCGATGCTCCTCCAGCTTCCTGATGTAGGTGATCACAGTGTCATCGTGGACAAGGTACCCTGTCCCCAGGTATGCTCGGTTCTTCGACAGACACTTGCGCAGAGGCACCACTGATGCATCCTCAGCATGGGGTGTGCTACATGATGGACTGCTAGGTTCAATTGCCGAGCATGCTGCCTGTCTGTGACACGGAACAGAGGACAGGAATGGATGGAAGTGTGAGGCATGCACCATTCTGATGCGTGTTTTGTGACGTGCAGTGGCTGATCTTGCACTGCCGGCAAAGCGCGATGCGCAGGCGCTGCAGGCAGGCATGCCACTGAGTGCTCTCACAATTGCTCAAATGTGAGAGCGCCGCTGCCTTGTGCTTCCAAAGAGGGCCTGATGTCTGTTGCACTGAGGTTGAGGTCTGCCATGAATGCCTCCAGCTGTGACATGGGCAGCAGCTCGCCGTCCTGCAGCTGGCCTTGCTCCTTCCACCGCTTCCATGCTGTCGTGCAGCTCTGCGTGGGCGAATGCCGCGTTGGCGGGGAGACGAGCCGCAGAGATTTGCTGCTGCTGCCAGGAGTTGCAGCGGGCGAGGACGAAGAGGATGGCGCACGAGGCAGCGTGGGAACGGATGATGCCTCGGCCGCTGTCATGGCGTGCACACACGCCTGACGTATTCTGAGTACGCGTCCTGAAAGTGCGCCTGTTGCAGGAATCTAAGTTGCCTCGGATTGCAACAATGCGTTCAAAACTATGAGCGACAAGGAGTGAGACCCCTCTGATTGGATTCTCAGGGCGATGCGCCCAAACTAAGCTGTGAAGCCAGGCAGGATTCACACCAGCATCAAAACGATTCGGACCACTGTGCACGTACTACTTGTTGCTTGCTCTCTGTACAAAACCAATAACACGCTTACTGACACCAAGTGCTCAGCAGTGGCTGCAGGCACAAAGTAATGGCACTGGGGTAGCGGCAAATGACCTTCGGTTACCTTGAGTTCGCCCCCCTTACCAGCGCCGTTCAGCACCGCCCTTCGCAGCGTTAGTGACCATATAACCAACTGTGACACGACCACACTCTCGAAGCAAGGCAGCAGTGGTCGACGTGAGGGGCCAGGATACCTCCTCGCTGTCTGGCTGCAAGGTGACAGGTGCAGCACGCCTGATTCGAGCTTTTCGCACCTTGGCCTGGCAAGGTGAGAGTGCGCGAACGGCATTCGGCTTATGATAGCAGGTAAAAACACGCGGATAGGCTGCCTGGTTGCAGCGTGCGCCCGTACGCAGCGAAAGGCAGCAGGCAAGGCAGCCACACCGAAGCGCCTTAGCTTGCTCAGTCGCTTGCAACGGCCATGTGCAGCGCGGGTCTGCCGCGTCTGCCGCACATGCGCAACACCAGCGCAAGCACACACCTTACACATGATACGCAGCCCGCCAGGCAGTGCTCCTGCACCTCTATGTTGCAGCAGGCACCAGCTGGAGCGCCTGCCAGACATGCAGCCATGCAACAGATCATGTACGGCTTCACAACGCACATCCTTTCACCTTCATCTTTGCTTAGGCTGCACCTTAAACCTGCCAGACCTCAAGCAGGCCTAGCCTTGGCTCCAGGCTACGACTGCCGGGTCTCAGGCTGCTGCGGGAACGCAGGTGTTTGCTGAGGCCCGTGCTTGCAGACTGATTGCAGCTGAGCAGGTGAGCGATGATGTTGGGGTTGGGGGGGCAGGCTAGCAGGGGAACGGTAGCAGACGCATAGAAAGGACTGCTGTATGGGAGGGCAGCACTGAGGACGGAAGGCAAGGCAGCATGAGTCAGAAGCGGTGAGGGGGCGAGGTGAAGTGCAGGAGGAGGTGCGCTAATCCATGCAATCAAGCAATGCGAAGTGCGCGTGGCCCAAACACCATGCTCCACCTACACTCCTTTTCTGAAATGCTGGATGACAGGCAACTTTGCCTCTCACATGCTGAGGCCTCGGAGTAGCAGCAAGGTTCTTTAACCCATGCCCCCACCATGGCTTCCCACACTCCCATCTGTTCCCCATGAATGGCAGCAGGCATGGGCTGCGGCAACACCAAGCACGATGGCGCGGCGGCGCGAACCAAGAATGACGGGCAACAAGGCGGTGGCAAGCCAGCGGGCAAGCAGCGCGAGCTAAACAAGCAGAGCACGCTGCTGAAGCACCCCATCTTGGACAAGGCGGGCGATGTGCGAGATCACTACACCTTCTCCAAGGTGAGTGGTGGGAGCTGTGCAAAACCGATACAACTTCTCAGGGCCTTTTCTGGCATGCAAGGAACATTGTTGCGTCGCATCCATGGCTGCAATTGTTAGCACCTTCCGCAGTCTGCAAACCGACACAAACCACTCAATCTGCTTTGTCTCCAAACCGCCGCCATGTGCGCAGGTGCTTGGGAAGGGCAACTTTGGCATTGTCCACATGGTGCACCACAAGAAGACGAACCAGCCTTACGCATGCAAGTCGATCTCGAAACGAAAGCTGACCAGCGCGGATGACGTGGAGGACGTGCGAAGGGAGATCCAGATCTTGCTGCACCTTGCCGGGCACAAGCACGTGGTCCAAATGTATGGGGCATACGAGGACAAGAGCTACATCCACTTGTGAGTCAACAGGGGCATGGGTGACCCAGGGCATGGGTGGTCAGGGGCAAGAGGGATCAAGGGCGTGGGTGGCCAAGGGTGTGAAGGTGTAAGTGTGCACAGCCGTGAGCAATCGTGGGAGCACGTAGTCCCCAATGTATGTGGCGCACGAGGACAACAACTACAACCAAATGTGAGTTAACAAGGCGGGTAGACAAAGGGCGTGCGTAACCGGGGTGGTGGTGGTTTGTGTGTGGGGGGGGGCGTGACGAGAGTGGTGGGTGATTAGGGGGGTGGGTTACCTGGCGCAGGAGAGACCAAGGGCTTGAGTGGTCAAGGGCATGAGCGAGTGATCAAGGGGATCAGGTGAGTATATCCGTTCGTGAGTGTGCAGGGCTTGGACGTGTGAACGACATTGCTTTAATCAATCCCTGCCTTTTCAGGCAGAGAGCCTTGTTTGGATGCACAATGAGCGTCATGGCTGGTCCTTGCCCACTTGAATCCCTTGGCCATGG